>JAUMJK010000125.1:0-151987 GCA_033558105.1 Coccyzus lansbergi | reverse complement strand
GGCTCTGATCCCCATGTGTGTGGTGGGGGGGTGTGTAACCCAGGTGTGTGTTATCCCTGTGAGATGGGGGGGGGGGGGGGGACATCCTTGATGGGGGCTGTTATCCCTGTATATCCATGAGCTTCTCTGGAGGAGGGAGTAGCCCGTGTTTGGGGGTCTCCAATCCCCCAGGGGGGTATCTGATCCCCATGTGTGTGTTGGGGGGGGAGTGGTGTGACCCGAGTGTGTGTTATCCCTGCGAGATGGGGGGGGAGAGGCATCCTTGATGGAGGCTGTTATTTCTGTATGTGCATGAACATCTCTCAGGGAGGAGGTAACCTGTGTTTGGGGGTCTGGGATCCCCTGGGAGGGGTCTCTGATCCCCTGGGGGGGCTCTGATCCCCATGTGTGTGGTGGGGGGGTGTGTAACCCAGGTGTGTGTTATCCCTGTGAGATGGGGGGGGGGGACACATCCTTGATGGGGGCTGTTATCCCTGTATATCCATGAGCTTCTCTGGAGGAGGGAGTAGCCCGTGTTTGGGGGTCTCCAATCCCCCAGGGGGGTATCTGATCCCCATGTGTGTGTTGGGGGGGGGAGTGGTGTGACCCGAGTGTGTGTTATCCCTGCGAGATGGGGGGGGAGAGGCATCCTTGATGGAGGCTGTTATCTGTACGTGCATGAACATCTCTCAGGGAGGAGGTAACCTGTGTTTGGGGGTCTGGAATCCCCTGGGAGGGGTCTCTGATCCCCTGGGGGGCTCTGATCCCCATATGTGTATTGGGGGGGGGGGGGGGCGGTGACCCAAGTGTGTGTTATCCCTGCAATATGGGGGGGAACATCCTCAATGGGGGCTGTTATCTCTGTATATCCATGAGCATCTCTCAGGGAGGAGGTAGCCTGTGTTTGGGGGTCTCTGATCCCCAGGGGCGTCTCTGATCCACTGGGGGGCTCTGATCCCCATGTATGTGTATGGGGAGGGGGTGTGTGACCTGAGTGTATGTTATCCCTGCGAGATGGGGTGGGAGGGGGCATCCTCGATGAGGGCTGTTATCCCTGAGTATGCGTGGGCATCTCTTGGGGAGGGGTAACCTGTGGTTTTGGGGGGCTCTGATCCCCTGGGGGGCTCTGATCCCCATATATGTGTGGGTATCTGGGGGGAGGGGGGTGACCCGTGTGTGTGTTATCCCTGCGAAATGGGGGGGGGGGGGGGGGGAGGCATCCTTGATGGAGGCTGTTATCTCTGTATGTGCATGAGCATCTCTCAGGGAGGAGGTAGCCTGTGTTTGGGGGTCTGTGATCCCCTGGGAGGGGTTTCTGATCCTATGGGGGGGCTCTAATCCCCGTATATGTGTGTGGGGGGGGTGGGAGTGTAACCCTGGTGTGTGTTATCCCTGTGAGATGGGGGACACACACACATCCTTGGTGGTGGCTGTTATCCCTGTATATCCATGAGCATCTCTGGAGGAGGGAGTAGCCTGTGCTCGTGGGGGTCTCTAATCCCCTGGGAGGGGACTCTGACCCCTTGGGGGGGAAACTCTGATCCCCTGGGGGGCTCTGATCCCCATGTATGTGTGGGTATGTCTGGGGGGGGATAGTGTAACCCGGGTGTGTGTTACCCCTGCAAGATTGGGGGGAGCATCCTCGATGGGGGCTGTTATCTCTGTATATGCATGGGCATCACTGGGGAGGGGGTAGCCTGTGTTTTTGGGGGTTCTCTGATCCCCTGGGGGGGGTGTCTCTAATCCCCATATATGTGTGGGTATCTAGGAGGGGGGGGGGTGTAACCCGAATGTGTGTTATCCCTGCGATATGTGGGGGGAGCATCCTCGATGGGGGCTGTTACCCCTGTATATGCATGAGCTTTTTTCAAGGGGGGGCAACCTGTATTTGTGGGTGATGGGGTTATGCCTGGGGATAGGGGTTATCCTTGGGAGGGGGGACATCCTTGCAGGAAGGAGGTTATTTTGGGGGGTGGGGGGTGTTATCCTTGTGTATGTCTGGGTATCTGGGGAGGGGAGGTGTAACCTATGTGTGTTATCCCTAGGGGATGGGGGTGTTATAGCTGTGAGGGGCTGCATCCTTGCAGGGAGGGGGTTATCCTTTTGGGGGGGTGTTCCCTTTTGGAGAGTGTTAGCCCTGTGTATGTGGGGGCATCTCTCGTGGGGGGGTAACCTCTGTGTGTGTGTTATCTCTGGGAGTTGGGGGGGTGGAGTTATCCCTAGGGGATAGGGGTTTATCCTTGCAGGGAGGGGTCATCCTTGCAGGGATGGATTCTTTGAGGGGGTGGTGTATGTTCCCCCAGTGGATGTGTGAGCATCTTTCTGGGGGGGTAACTTGTGTGTGTGTGTTATCTTGGGGGAGGGATGCCCTTGGTGGGGAGGGGGTCATCCTTTGGGGGATGGTGTGTGTATTATCCGTGTGTATGATCCATTGGGTGTCTCTTGGGGGGGGCTAACCCCTGTGTGTGTTATCCCTGGTGGGGGGAGCTGATATCCCTGTATATATGTGGACATCTCGGGGTGGGAGGGGTATTTAACCCATGTATTATCTCTGGAGGATGAGGGGGGGGATATCCTTGGTGGGGAGAGTGTTATCTCTGGGGTGTGGGTGTGCGTTATTTCTGTATATGTGTGGGTATCTCTGGGGGTGGGAGGTAGCCTGTATGTGTGTGTTACCCTTGAGGGATGGGGGGTTGTTCCTGAGCGGGGGGGGGTCATCCCTGTTATCCCTGTGCATCTGTGGGCATCTTTTTGGGGGCTGTAACCTCCATGTGTGTTATCTTCGGGGGTGTGGGTGTCATCCTTGGTGGGAGCTGTTATCCCTGTGTGTGTTTGTGGACTTCTCTGGGGGTGCTGTTTAACCCCTCTGTTTGTTATCTCTAGAGGATTGGGGGTTATCTTTTGGGGGGGTCATCCTCGATGGGGAGAGGGTTATCTTTGAGGGGTGAGTGTTATTTCTGTGTATGTGTGGGTATCTCTGGCGGTGGAAGGTAGCCTGTACCTGTGTGTTATCCCTGAGGGATGAGGGAGTGTTCCTGGTTGGGGGGGGGGGGGTCATCCCTGTTATTCCTGTGCATCTGTGGGCATCTTTCTGGGGGGCTGTAACCTCCCTGTGTGTTATCTATGGGAGTGCAGGTGTCATCCTTGGTGGGAGCTGTTATCCCTGTGTGTGTGTGTGGACATCTCTGGGGGGTCCTGTTTAACCCCTCTGTGTGTTATATCTAGAGGATTTGGGGTAATCTTTGTGGGAGGGTCATCCTTGATGGGGAGAGGGTTATCTTTGGGGTGTGGGTGTGTGTTATTCCTATGTACATGTGGGTATCTCTAGGGGTGGGAGGTAGCCTGTATGTGTGTGTTATCCTTGAGGGATGGGGGGATGTTCCTGAGGGGATGCCATCCTTGGTGGGGGCTGTTATCCCTGTGCATCTGTGGGCATCTTTCTGGGGGGGTGTAACCTCTATGTGTGTTATCTTTGGGGGTGCAGGTGTCATCCATATTGGGGGCTGTTATCCCTCTGTATGTGTGGGTGTCTCTGGGGGTGGGAGGTAGCCTGTAGATGTGTGTTATCCTTGAGGGATAGGGGGTTGTTCCTGGGTGGGGGGAATCATCCTTGGTGGGGGCTGTTATCCCTGTGCAGGCATCTCTCGGGGTGCGTGTTATCCCTCTGGGTATATATTTTATCCCTCTGTGTGCATGCGTTATCCCTGAGTTGGGGGGTTTATCCCTACTGGGGGTGTGGATGTGTTATTCCTGGGCGCGGCGGTTGTTGCCTCCCTTCTGCAGATCATCGCTTTTATAATTTATTTTTTTTTTTTTCTCTCCTCTTTAATCTGAAACAAAATGGGTGGCAGAGCCGGGAGCTCAGGATGGAGAAAGGCAGGTTAATTCAGCCCTGGTCCTGCAGGGGTGGCCTCGCCTCCTCCTCGCTGATCCCTGTCTCGTGATGCGCTTCAGGGGCTTTTCCTTTTTATTTATCCCTTGGCTTTTTTTCGGTTGCTTTTCAGCCCTTCGGTGCAAATATTTCCTGGTTTCCACTTGCCTTGCCAGCCCCGTTCGGTACCGCGCGTGGTTTTCTTCTGTTTTAAGGTATATTTTGGGTGATGAAGAAGTGATGTAGGTAGCGCAGAAAAATGCCTGAACAAAGCTTCGATTCCGTTTCCTGACTTCACGGATACCGACTGATGGCCGATATATTGCTCTATTGCATTTCTGCTTTGCCTTTTTTCATGAAGATGGGGATGCAGGCAGCGCCTTGCACTGTTCCATCCCTGGCCTTTCATTTTGGAGCTGTCATTGTCACCCCACAGGCTGTGGGGTCCGATGCAGCAACCCCTTAGCCCCCAGGTGAGTGCAGCAGGGGCTGACCTGCCGAAGAGTCTCGCAGGGAAGTCCCCAGATTTGTTTAACACAAGCTAAAGACCCTGCTGGTTCATTTTTTCCACCTTCCCATTTGCCCTGCGCAGCTGAGACTTTCGATATCGCGGTGCCAGGTGGGTGCTGGGCTCCCTGTGAAATAAAAAATACTGAATGCTCCATGCTCCAAATATCAGTGTCCAGGGAAATCGTGGCTGCCCCATCCCTGGAGGTGTTCAAGGCCAGGGTGGATGGACCTTGGGAGATGACCCCATGGGCAGGGGGTTTGGAACTAGTTGATCTTTAAGGTCTCTTCCAACCCAAACGATGCTGTGATTTTCACTGAGAGCTCGATATGTCTGTGTGTCCTCACTGCAGCGCCGCTGTTCTTGAGCAAGCTCTAAATTACCCAGTTGAACCTCAAAAAATAAACTGTTTATGGGTCGTGGCTTTACTGGCAGCTGGAGTTTGATGCGAGCTGTAAAAGCTGGAGTAGTTGGCGGCCGCTGCTGCGCTTTTGCACCTTGGCTCGCCTGGTGATCGATCTCCCTGCGTTGCAACAAGTAGCTCAGGTTTGTAAACTGGAAAATAATCCTGGAAATACGTAGAACAATTGGTTCAGTAGTTGATGAGCTCTTACGAGCCAAGCCTACTCCTAGGCTCGAGTCATGATAACTTGAAATTAGAGCATGAGGGTGCACTGGAACAAGTTCAGCATTGGGCTAGCAGTGAGGTTAAACAAGCCCTGAGATTTTTTATCGTGGATTGTAACAAGCCTTTAGCTTTAGTAAAGATGCCAACAGGAGTTGAAAATGTCTTTTCAAAACCCTGGGGATAGGGGAAGCAGGTAAGGACTGCGGTTCCCAAGGGTGGGTTGTGCTCCCTGCTGTTCATTAATAGGTCACGTTCCTACGGTTTGAAATCCATCTGAATCTGTTACTGGTCTGTAGGACCAGCTCTTAATTGGGCTTAGATTTGGGGAGATGCTCTCTAAAGGTTGTTTATCCTGGAGAAGAGGAGGCTGAGGGGAGACCTCAGTGCTCTTTGCAACTCCCTGAGAGGAGGTTGTGGAGAGGAGGGAACTGGGGTCTTCTGCCAAGGGACAGGGGACAGGACAAGAGGGAATGGCCTCAAGCTCCACCAGGGGATGTTCAGGCTGGTCAGTAGGAAAAATTTTTCCCAGAAAGGGTGATTGGCAGTGTCAGAGGCTGCCCAGGTTGGGGGTTGAGTCCCCTTCCCTCGAGGGATTTAAGGGACGGGTGGACGAGGTGCTGAGGGACAAGGGTTAGTGACTGATGGGAATGGTTGGACTTGATCCAGTGGGTCTCTTCCAGCCCAGTGATTCTATGATTCTAAGGTGCTCTCCTTGAGTAGGTGTGACGACCTGCATGGAGATGAGGTTCTTGGAGAACCCACCTCTTGCTTGTCTGCATCTTCAGTATGGAAACAAAGCTGAAGAAAAAACAGCTTTTTGAGTGATAGAGGAATTTGGGGTGCGAGTTGATGAATGATTCCCTCGGTGACAGTGAGTAGCCCTGGATGGTCACAGGCTGCTGATGGTTGTGTGACCGCTGAGCTCCAGAGTGGTTGGGTCACAAACTGATCTTTATAAAGAGTTTTCACCCACTCTGTTCCTCCCTGAGCTGCAGATCCAGGTCAGATCCCAAGCATAAGTGCTGTATGTGCATGGGATCCTGTCTTCTGAAGCTAGGACGCTCGATTCCAGTGGAGAAATTTCACACAAAGGGTCATTGGGCATTGGGATAGGCTGCCCAGGGAGGTGGTTGAGTCACCTTCCCTGGAGGTGTTTAAGGCACAGGTAGATGAGGTCCTGAGGGACATGGGTTAGTGTTTGATAGGAATGGTTGGACTAGAAGATCCGATGGGTCCCTTCCAACCTGGTTGTTCTATGATTCTATGAAATAAGTCGTGTCTTTGTTGGCATTTATTTGGAGTCTTTATGGTGTGAGAAACACTCATTGACTGGTAAAATATTGAAAAGGACAAAGTTTTGGAAGCAAAGACAATGATATGGTTGGACTCAATGATCCGATGGGTCTCTTCCAATCTGGTGGTTCTATGATTCTATATTTTTATTTTACAACTCAGCGCTCAATCAGATGCCCTCCTGACAAAGCATTGGGCGTATATACTAGTTTTAAACAATGAACCATGTAAGTCCTCCAAGAATGTTTTTTTTTAGGTTATCCAACCACGTCTGAAGACTTCCTTAAGGTTATCTCCTGCCCTAAAACAACTCTGTCATACAAGACAACTAAGCATATCGATAAATTCTTGCAACTGCACGAGAGTGTTTATTCTTTCAGGTTATTTATCCACGTCTGGAGATAGTCTGCTTATTATCTCTTGACCCAAGACGGATTTCTGTGACAAGATAGTTAAAGATACAAACCAGCTGTAGCAAAACTTATCAATAGTTCTCACAATGGGGAGCTTGAGAGAGTGGCAGGGTTTGAGGATTTTTTAATTTCCACTAAAAAAACCTTTCTGACAGTGGATTTTCCCTACAGTTGTTCGGAAGACTCTGTAGAAGAAAAGTGCATTTGGATGCAGTTACTATTTAAAAGGTTTGAAATTTAAAGCAAGTTGAGGTTTTGTTCTTCTGTAGGTATGTTTTGGGGTTTTTTTTGTGTTCCCAGTGCAGCAAATCTTTTGGCAGCAAATCTCTTTTCACTTCCTCAATATCAAGGACTTTATTGTGCTGTGAAGTTGGGCTGTTGAGGTTGATTGGAGCCTGTTGAAAACTAAATAGGTGAAACTTTGCCCTTCTTCAGTGTGGATTCCTCCAGAAGTGGCTGCTAAATTGCTCTGTGCTGCTGCAGTTAACCTCTTCCCATCCTTGTGTGTGCAGGGGGGAGCCTGCTCCTAACCCTCTGGAGCTGGTCCAGCTCACAGCAGATCCCAAACCAGTGTCCCACAGGCAGGGTGACTTCTGGAAGGTCTTGTTCAGCTCTAGCTGTTCCTTGTCGGTGTCTTTGTGTGAGAACCACGTAGGAGAAACAGTAAGAAAACTCGAGTCCAAGAGGATTCTGTGGGGCAGCTTCTTCAGTAGATTTCTTCAGTGCTGTCCAGATAGAACAACTGCACACAGTAACCAACGAATCACAGAATCACCAGGTTGGAAGAGACCCACCGGATCATCAAGTCCAACCGTTCCCATCAACCACTAACCCATGTCCCTCAGCACCTTGTCCACCCGTCCCTTAAACCCTCCAGGGAAGGGGACTCAACCCCCTCCCTGGGCAGCTTCTGCCACTGCCCAATGACCCTTTCTGTGAAATATTTTTTCCTGATGTCCAGCCTGACCCTCCCCTGGTGGAACTTGAGGCCTCTCGTCCTGTCCCCTGTCACTTTTGGGCACTTATTTATGCGTTTATCCTTCCAAGAGAAAATGCAGATGGCTGCACAGAACGGTTTATCTTCCACTGAAGATGATACTTCCTGCATAGCTGAAAAAAATATTTGTATCAAGCGTTCTTATTTCTGAAGGCTTAGCGGTCATGGAGAGGTCTGGCAGCAGTTCCAGTGTGTTTCGTTTTATTTTATTTAAAAGCTGCGGGAAGGAAATACTGACAGGATGAGTAGAGGGAGATGCATCGTGGTGTATGTAGTGCAAGGCAGGAATAAAATAAATCGGTTCAAATGAAAGCTCTTTGCCTTGTTCCTCGCAGTTCCCAGGGGTGAGGTGCATTAAGACATCATGCTAACTCCATGGTTCTGCACACGATGCTGCTGTTGGTGCTGGGGAACAGGCCTTCTGAGGAACGGCTGAGAGAACTGGAGGTGTTTAGCTTGGAGAAGAGGAGGCTGAGGGGAGACCTCATTGCTCTCTGCAACTCCCTGAGAGGAGGTTGTGGAGAGGAGGGAGCTGGGCTCTTCTCCCAAGGGACAGGATGAGAGGGAATGGCCTCAAACTCCACCAGGGGAGGGTCAGGCTGGACATTAGGAAAAGATTTTTCGTGGAAAGGGTCATTGGGCAGTGTCAGAGGCTGCCCAGGGAGGATGTTGATTCCCCTTCCCTGGAGGGGTTTAAGGGACGGGTGGTGCTGAGGGACATGGGTTAGTGATTGATGGGAATGGTTGAACTCCATGATATGATGGGTCTCTTCCAACCTGGTGATTCTGTGATTCTTTGATTTTCTCTGGCTAAATATTTTTAGTTGTTATGAACTATCTTATGACAATATTGGTTTGAAGGCAGAGCAGAAATCTGATGATGTTTGGCCATTTTCGAGTTATGAGAAGGAAACGCCTGCTGTTTGAATGTTCTTCTGGTGGAGATGAATCAAAATATGGATTTCTTGCCACGACAGTTCATGAGAGAAGTAGAACTACCTCCTTGGCAAAGGGAACCAGGGTGTCGAAACATTGCTGGCACAGGGTGGGGAGAGTGAATAGGAGGGAGTAATGGTCTCGTTATGAAGTCTTCTGCTCTCCTAGCACTGACCATTCATCTCAGCCATTCCTGTTGCCAAACAAAACAGTAAAAACACGTATGGCATCAGAAATAGCTCGTACCTGGCGACGCGCTGTCCCTCTCCCGTGGTTTTCTAATCCAGTGTTGCTCTCGGAGGTTGGAACTTACTTTTTGGTCCTGAGTGTTGTCATCAGCCTAGTCAATAGTGAGTCATCGATGGCCTTGGGTCTGCAGAGTGCGGTGGCCGCTCTCGGCCCTGCCTGGACCCAGAGTAGAGCTGGGCTGGTTGGACTTTAGGTTAAAAGCAATTGAGGTCTGAGCGTGCGTTGGTGTCAATGGCAAAGGAGAGATTGACTCACCGTTATTTTGGTTTTGACTGTATTGAAGCGTGGTGACTCACCAAAGCGATGTCAGAGGGCTGCACATCCCCCAAATTTCTTGTCTGGGTTTATTTTTAAATACAACTATTGCAGCAGCGCTGGGGACACTTGGCCCAAGCATTCGGAGAATGCGTGTTAGAGGGCAGCGCTGGCAGCAGGGGAGGAAGTGAAAAGTGGCTTCAGGGCAGCTGGTGCCCTTAGAGTCGTAGAATCACAGAATCACCAGGTTGGAAGAGACCCACCAGATCATTGAGTCCTTTGTATAGAAAATTAAGAAGATAAAAAAGAAAAAAGTGCTTCAACTTGTGCAGCAACTGGTGCTTTAGAGCTCACTGTTTACCAAAGGAAGGATGTGCTTCCCTTACCCAGACACATGAGGGGCTCGACACTGGATTCTCCACATAATTCTCCTTGAATACTGTGTGCAGTTCTGGGCCCCTCAGCACAAGAAGGATGTCGAGGCTGTGGAGTGAGTCCAGAGAAGGGCAATGAAGCTGGTGAAGGGGCTGGAGAACAGGCCTTATGAGGAGCGTCTGAGAGAGCTGGGGGTGTTTATCCTGGAGAAGAGGAGGCTGAGAGGAGACCTCATTGCTCTCTACAACTCCCTGAAAGGAGGTCGTGGAGAGGAGGGAGCTGGGCTCTTCTCCCAAGGGTCAGGGGACAGGACGAGAGGGAATGGCCTTAAGCTCCACCAGGGGAGGGTCAGGATGGACATCAGGAAAAAAATTTTCACAGAAAGGGTCATTGGGCATTGGAATAGGCTGCCCAGGGAGGTGGTTGATTCCCCTTCCCTGGAGGGGTTTAAGGGACCTGTGGATGAGGTCCTGAGGGACATGGGTTAGTGTTTGATAGGAATGGTTGGACTCAATGATCCGATGGGTCTCTTCCGACCTGGTGATTCTATGATTCTATAAAGGGTAAGAAATAATTGGAGAAAAAATTGTAGAAGTTTGGAATTTATTGTCCTGTCAGGAGGCTCCGTGGAAATTCAACCGTTCTCCCAGTACAACCCACTAAGAGTTGTTAACTCTGGGACACAAAGTAAGAGGCCGCTAATGTTGCACTGAACCATTTTATTTCCATTTCAAGCTTCTAAATAAAAAGTGAGAGAGGTGACAAGAGCCCCACCCCTGTTCTTACGAGATACCCTCTGACCTGAGACACTGATAAGAACACACACATTTTTGTCCTTAAAAGCGCAATAAAACAGTAAACCGGAGCCTTGTGCTTAAACACAAAACCCTGCAGGTAAGAGAGAAAAAGAACAGGCTGCCCAGGGAGGGGGTTGATTCACCTTCCCTGGAGGTGTTTAAGGGACGGGTGCACAAAGTGCTGAGGGACATGGGTTAGCGTTTGGTAGGAATGGTTGGACTTGATGATCCAGTGGGTCTCTTCCAACCTGGTTGTTCTATGATTCTATCTAACGACTGGTTCTGTTCTGGAGGCTGTTGTGACAGATAATGTGTTGCAGAATGACAGGTAAAGGATGTATTATGGAGACACCTTCAAAGGAGCCTCTGTCTGTATTGGGCTTTCCTCCTCTTAATTATTCAAATGGCAAATTCTGTTTGAGGGCAAAATGTGCGCCAAAAGGATAATACTCCAAAGAGCAGCAGCAAAGAGTTCCTGTGTTTTAAGTGATGCCAATTAAGTAAGAATAATTGCAGTTATTTATTTTAAAGTAGCACTGCACAGACATCTGTGCAGAAGATGAGGAAACCAGTAAGATGTGGTCTTGAAGCCACAGTAAATTGGCTTAGAAAGGTTGGGTTACTGGCAAAACTCACCAAAAAAGCATTTTCTGCTGAATGTTGCCAGGATACATGTCCTGCGGGAAAGAGGAGAGGTCTGTCCAGAAAGCTACCTGGAGGAGAAGGACCTGGGGGTGTTGGTTGAAGAGGAGCCAGCAGGGGCCCAGGGGGCCAAGAAGGCCAAGGGCATCTTGGCTTGGATCAGACACAGTGTGGCCAGCAGGGCCAGGGAGGTTCTTCTCCCTCTGGACTCAGCCCTGGTGAGACTGAACCTTGAATCCTGGTGTCAGTTCTGGCCCCTCAGCACAAGAAGGATGTTGAGGCTCTGGAGCGAGTTCAGAGAAGAGCAACGAAGCTGGTGAAGGGGTTGGAGAATAAGAGGAGCATCTGAGAGAGCTGGAGGTGTTTATCCTGGAGAAGAGGAGGCTGAAGGGAGACCTCATTGCTCTGTGCAACTGCCTGAGAGGAGGTTGTGGAGAGGAGGGAGCTGGGCTCTTTACCCAAGAGACAGGGCAAGAGGGAATGGCCTCAAGCTCCACCAGGGGAGGGTCAGGCTGAATATTAGGAAAGAAATTTTTCCCAGAAAGGGTGATTGGGCAGTGTCAGAGGCTGTCCAGGGAGGGGGTTGATTCCCCTTCCCTGGAGGGGTTTAAGGGACGGGTGGACGAGGGGCTGAGCGACATGGGTTAGTGATTGATGGGAATGGTTGGACTCGATGATCTGGTGGGTCTCTTCCACCTGGTTGTTGTATGATTCTGTGAAAGAAATGTCTGTCCTTCAGAAACCTGTAGCTGGTGTAAATATTATTGTAATGAATGTGAACTGTGTCAAAATATTATAAATTTTTGTGCTTTTCCTAAGTGATCAGTTCAGTATTAGGTGCAGCATTCAGTTTCTGTCTCCTCAACTTGAAAAAAAATTCACAGTAAACAGTCTTTTAACAGTTTTGCGCTTGTAGGGCTATTTAATGCATTCATATATATTTAATGCATTGCTAATTAACCACTTAAAAGAAAAAGCTTCAAAGCTCTTGTGCTGAGTTGCGCCTTGCATCTCTCCAAGGTGACGTGTTACCTGACGTCCAGGTTGGTCGTCAACTGGATTTCAACAGGTTCCTGTTAACTCCCACCTCTGCCCTTTCTTCCTGGGGAGCCGGTGGCTGCGTCGCTGGCATCGCACTTGCTTCTCAAGCCTTGAACAAGGTGTGCAAATGCACGTTTGTAAGGAAATAGTTGGTGATCACTCCCTGTGTGAACACTTTCCCCCACGCTGCCCGAAACGGGAGTAGGGGAAGTTAACTAGTGAGTCTGTTTAAAGCCTTCTCTATAAACGCTTCCAGGTTCATCGTGAAATTCATAGAATCATAGAACCACCGGGTTGGAAAAGACCCATCGGATCATTGAGTCCAACCACAGTTCTTTAGGGATGTGGGTTGAGAGTATGTAGTGCTAGTTTAACTTAAAGATTATTAATGGCAATAATGGCTTAATTTTTCCCTGTAGCTCTAGCAAACCAAGCTACACACAGTGACCAGAACTTGAGGGATGAAGAGTTGGCCAACAGTTATTGATAGTAATAGCAGCATGTGTCATTGCTAATATAATTATTAGCATCTGTTATTGTTCTGTGGCAATAATAGGTGACTGCTTGTAGCCTGCTTTTTGCTGCATAGAATCATAGAATCACCAGGTTGGAAAGGACCCACCGGATCATTGAGTCCAACCATTCCCATCAGTCACTAACCCATGTCCCTCAGCACCTTGTCCACCCGTCCTTTAAACCCCTCCAGGAAAGGGGACTCAACCCCCTCCCTGGGCAGCCTCTGACACTGCCCAGTGACCCTTTCCACAAAAAATGTCTTCCTGCTGTCCAGCCTGACCGTCCCCTGGTGGAGCTTGAGGCCATTCCCTCTCATCCTATCCCCTGTCCCTTGGGAGAAGAGCCCAGCTCCCTCCTCTCCACAACCTCCTTTCAGGGAGTAATAGAAAGCAATGAGGTTTCCCCTCAGCCTCCTCTTCTCCAGGATAAACACCCCCAGCTCTCTCAGATGCTCCTCGCAGTCCTTGTTCTCCAGCCCCTTCCCCAGCTTCATTGCTCTTCTCTGGACTCACTCCAGAGCCTCAACATCCTTCTTGTGCTTAGGGGCCAGAACTGACCACAGGATTCGAGGAGCAGTCTCACCAGTGCCAAGTCGAGAGGGAGAAGAACCTCCCTGGCCCTGCTGGCCACACTGTGTCTGATTCAAGCCAGGATGCCATTGACCTTCTTGGCCTCCTGGGCCCCTGCTGGCTCCTGTTCAACCAACACCCCCAGGTCCTTCTCCTCCAGGCACTTTCCAGCCAGACTTCTCCTAGTCTGGAGCTGCTCAGGGTTGTTGTGCCCTAAGTACAGGACCTGGCATTTGGCTGCAGCAAGGATGCCTGCACAAAATCCCACCAGGAATGATGCTTTCCTCTCTCCCCCCAGCGCCTGGGAGCCTTGAAACAGTTCTCTGTGAGTGCTATAAATTTGCTGGTTATTCCCAGGAAAGATTTCTTGAAATAAGCTTGAAGGAATGAAAGGTCAGTGAGCAGGGAGGGCAGAGCTCTCCCAGCTGGGTAATTAAAAAGAAAATTAAAAAGTGTGCTAAGTTGGAGATTGACTTGTGGCCATGCTTTGAAGATTAAAAGGGCTTTTTTTTTTTCATTTCAGATGGAGGAGGTTGGGATTGGTGGGTGGAGGAGCTGCGGCTGCTGGAGCCGTCAGGCAGTGCTGGGTAGAGAATCATAGAATCACCAGGTTGGAAGAGACCCACCGGATCATTCAGTCCAACCATTCCTATGAAACACTAACCCATGTCCCTCAGCACCTTGTCCACCCGTCCCTTAAACCCCTCCAAGGAAGGTGGCTCAACCCCCTCCCTGGGCAACCTCTGACAGTGACCAGTCAACCTTTCCTTGAAAATTTTTTTCCTAATGTCCAGTAGCTGCGTTTATTGTGTTCACGCTGAGCTGAAGGAAGGGCTGGGGTGGCTGAACACAAGTGCGATGCTCTGCTGGCATCCCTCCCCCTAAAACATTTTCTCCTGCAGCTGGAGTTGTCAGCCTGGCTGCTCCCTGCTTTGGGCACCTGAGCAAACGGCGTATTGAATGCAAAACCGTGTGAAGGCTTTTTGTATAAACATGTTTTGCCTTCAGAAAATGAAAATAATAGCAGCTTCAGACAAAGAGTGGAACTTTCCAGGTTCATTGCGCAGCCTGTAGCGAGATCGGTTCGCTGCTGCTTTCTGTGCAGAGGTTCATCCCACACTTCTGAAACTATCTGCAGCATAAGAATGTGAGAGAAAGCTAAAATATGCTGTGGCTGAAGAGGAACAAGATAATGCCGAAACATTACAAAATGGCAAGTTTAGCAGATAACACCAGCAGATAAATTTGCATATCCGCTTCATGTTGTGATCTGCGGTGTTGAACAGGTCCAGGCTGCTGGGGTGAACGTACTCGTGGCTGGAACCTGTAAGTGTCCCTAGAATGTTGTTTGGAGGTTTGAGAAATCGAATGGTTGGACTCAATGATCCAGAGGGTCTCTTCCAACCTGGTGATTCTATGATTCTATGAAATGGGCTTCTTCAGTCAGGTGGGTGCTGTTCCCCTCTTCTCAGCATCTGGTGAAGTTGATGGTGATTTCCGTTACCTTCTGGGAGAACTTGAAGGGAACGATGCTTTGGGGGTTACAGTCAGCAGCCTCGCGTGGTGCGACATTGACCAACAAAGAGGTTTTACTGTAGGCAGTTCTTAGAAGAAAAATGATTTGAGGTTTTGCCTTTAATTACAACCATACCTGGAGGTCCAGGAAAGATGTAGGCGTCTGGCTTGTTTTCTGGGCACGGTGAATACAATCGCGGGTCACCAAAAGCACATTCCTCCTCCTTTAATTTTCGAAGCGCTTTGATCTGTGCCTCTGGAGTGTACAGCTTTGGCTTCACTGCTTTTCTGTTGCTTTCTTCCCTTGAAAATGATTCCTTCTTTCTTGCCGAGAAATCAGCCCTGGCTGTTTTTAAAGGCACTTCCATCTCACAATTGCTTCTTTACATAGAAGACCCGTCTGCTTTGAGGTATATCTTGGACTCTGGCTTTTTCTTACAAGTGTTCTTCGTAGGGCAGGTTCAGTATGAACTGTTCAGAGTTTGAGAAGAGAAGCTGGACGTGAAGCATTGTGTTCTCTTAAGTGGGAAAGTGGAGAGTGGTGGCTTCCCTTCTGCTCTGGGCTGCTCCTCAGAAGCTTTTCTGTTTGGATGAGAGGTACCTGGGTGGCTCAGCCCTTCCAAACGTGCATCCCTCTCAGGTGGCACCTGGGTGAATTCAATGTTGAGCTTTCAGAGCTATCATCAATTCCTGTGCCTATTTGATACAGCGAAGAGAAAGGAAGAGAGCAGTAGATGTATGGTTGGACTCGATGATCCGTTGGGTCTCTTCCAACCTGGTGATTCTCTGATTCTATGTTTTCATGTTAAAGCACATCTTATGGTTAAGTGCTTTTTCAAGGAATTTATAATTCAGTGGATTTATAAATATCTCTCTAAGATCAAACTGAGTCTTTCTGTTGTCCCAGGCCGTGGGTGGAAGCGGATCTAGTTGTTCTGCTGGTTTGTGATGCTGTTCCCTTGCGCCTGCTGTGTTGCATCGAGTGTCTTCTGGAAGATGCACATGGGAGTCTGCATTGGATCTTCTCACTGCTCGAACAGATCTTATGCCTTGAATTAGGAGATTGTCACCCAAATGTAGTCAGGAGAGTCCTCTGACCGTCGTAAATGAGGCTTCCAACCCCTCACCCTCCAAGGAAAAGGATGTCCTTGCAAAGGAGCTGCACCTTGTTCTTATAACACCACTCTGAGAAGGGCACTTTGCAGCAGCTCAATGCTAGAAGCCCCCATGGTGCTGGAACAAGCTGGGGTTTATTTTAGACAAGTTGTGGAACAGAGAGTCTCCTCAGCAGAGTTTTTCAAACCTGCCTTTGTGCTATGTGGTTTCATTGGTTTTACCTCGCGATACTTGAAGGCTCAAAGGAGGAGCTTTGTTCCCAGGTGTTTGTGATCCTGAGGTCATATTATTATCAGTTTTGAGTGTACAGACCAGGGCCAGGGAGGTTTTTCTCCCTCTAGACTCAGCCCTGGTGAGGCTGCTCCTCGAAAACTGGGGTCAGTTCTGGGCCCTCAGCACAAGAAGGATGTTGAGGCTCTGGAGAGAGTCCAGAGAAGAACAACGAAGCTGGTGAAGGGGCTGGAGAACAAGGATTGCGAGGAGCATCTGAGAGAGCTGCGGGTGTTTATCCTGGAGAAGAGGAGGCTGAGGGGAGACTTCATTGCTCTCTGCAACTCCCTGAAAGGAGGTTGTGGAGAGGAGGGAGCTGGGATCTCCTCCCAAGGAACAGGACAAGAGGGAATGGCCTCAAGCTCCACCAGGGGATGGTCAGACTGGACATTAGGAAAAGATTTTTTGTGGAAAGAGTCACTGGGCAGTGTCAGAGGCTGCCCAGGGAGGGGATTGATTCCCCTTCCCTGGAGGGGTTTAAGGGACGGGTGGACGAGGTGCTGAGGGACATGGCTTAGTGATTGATGGGAATGGTTGGACTCAATGATCCGGTGGGTCTCTTCCAACCTGTTTATTCTATACTATGATTCTATGATAAGATAATCAGTATGTGCTGTCCCCATACACAAACACTGTTTCCAGTACCGTGGAGAGAAGTGACTACAAAGAAGGATGTTGTCCTGACTCTGTGCTGCAAAACTAAGGAGGATGGCCTTGAGTAAATATCCAAGCTCAGAACCTTGATTAAAGTTGCCAGTTAGTTACCAATGCGAGTCTGACAGCAAATGCTTGTAGGCTACAGCACTCTCAAGTTATGACTGTTCCCTCCTGAAGCTGAGCACAGTATCTCTGAGAAGAAGGCAAACAATGGAATCTTCTTCTAGTAATCAAAAGTGGGCTTCTCCCAGGGAAGGTGACTTAACCCCCTCCCTGGGCAGCCTCTGCCCAGTGACGCTTTCTGGGAAAAATCTTCCTAATATCCAGCCTGACCCTCCCTTGGTGGAACTTGAGGCCATTCCCTCTTGTCCTGTTCCCTGTCCCTTGGCAGAAGAGCTCTGTTCCCTCCTCTCCACAACCTCCTCTCAGGGAGTTGCAGAGAGCAATGAGGTCTCCCCTCAGCCTCCTCTTCTCCAGGATAGACACCCCCAGCTCTCTCAGACGCTCCTTGCAATCCTTGTTCTCCAGCCCCTTCACCAGCTTCCTTGCTTTTCTCTGGACTCGCTCCAGAGCCTCAACATCCTTCTTGTGCTGAGGGGCCAGAACTGACCCCAGGAGTCGAGGTTCGGTCTCACCAGGGCCGAGTCCAGAAGGAGAAGAACCTCCCTGGCACTTTCCAGCCAGACTTCTCCTAGTCTGGAGCTGCTCAGGGTTGTTGTGCTCCAAGAGCAGGACCCCCCATTTGGCCTTGTTAAACCTCATCCTGTTGGTCTCTGCCCAGCAGCCGAGCAACTAGGAAACCGCTGACTGGCCACACGCAGAGCTTCCTGCACTCAGAGCAAGAGGAATTGGCTGCTGGAATTCCACTTCCCTCTGTAAAGTGCAGGAGTACATGAGGCTTTCTATCTGTTTGTTCCCACCTGTCTTTCACAGGATTATGGTTTTTGGAGATGCACCAATATCCCACTATCTTCAAACTGTAGTCCCAAGGGTTCTGTTGGAGTTAACATTCATCCTGAGCACCTTTCGGCTGCAGGGAGTTGTACCTGAGCAATCTGTGATTACATCTATCCCGGTGTCGTCACAGAGCTGGGCTTCGAGTGGAGGCGTCTAGATCAGTAGGTGGTTTATTTGAACTAAATCATTGAGTGTAAATACTAAGTAATCAGAAATAAATCATTTGAGTGATGAAATTCTCCATTCACCGGTGATGAACTTCAGAGCAATTGGTTTTAACTGTAAAGTAAATACACAAGTCTTGATTAAGTGGATACTTAAGTAATGTTACTCACATTGAACTCCATTCCACTTTGAACTTTGATTTTCAGGGTGAGCAGAACTTGAGGCTCTGGCCAATTTTAATGCAGCTATTAAAGAGAAAATTAATCTGGACATTGGAGTCAAATAGAATGTTCTGTCAGAACCTTATGGGTTTTACTTGACGTTGATCAACCAGTCCCTTAGCTCCCTGCGAGAGCATCAAATACCTTGAATCTAAACTAATTTCCAGCTTGTTCCTCAAAAGTGCAGTAGGTGAGAAATCTCGTAGATGCTCAGCGGGTCTGTGATGCGGCAGTTTATATCATATTGTGTAGTTTTAAAACTTAAGATATGATGATGCTGGTGTTAAAAGGTTGTAGCTTTTCTCTGTGTTGAAATCAGACGCCGCTTCTGTTTGTGAAAACATTTGGAAATCGGAAGTCAGGAGCAAAAGGAAGAATTGGAAAAGGAGCAAGTGGAGGAGGAGGCTTTTCAACCTCTCTTTAGGGCGGCAATTAAATGCTGGAACACAATGTGGTCTTGTATACGTATGCGTTGCATAAAGATATTGGTGGAGATAATTGGCTTTCTTCCCTGCGTTCTTAGTGAGTGATGAATAAAGAGCACGTCACAAGTGTCAGCTTTCAGTTAAACGTGCCCTGCTCAGCAGTTGGGTCTTTGATGCGAGAACAAGCCCATGCTGCTTCTGATCTGCTGACGATCCACGGCTTTCGCGTCGTGGCAATTAAGCAAGCGCTGGAAGCAGACGACGGACTTAAATGTGCGTCAGGCTGGTGCTGCTCATGGATTTGTGGGGAGGTGGGTGGCACCTTCCACCTGCCTCTGCAGCTTTGGGTTGAAAAGGTGTGTTTTGGGTAAAGCCAGCTCATCGTTCCGCCCTCCGGTGCTGTGCTCTCGGCTGGGTCTCCACTGAGTGCTGGTGGCTGAGTGCTACTTTCTGGTGGCCTGTTCAGTTCTCACATGTGGTGTTGGCTGTAGAAGTGATGGTGTCTCACTAGTACCGCAGGCAGTGCTGGGTCTGAAGGGGTTGCTACATAGTTCATAGAATCATAGAATCACCAGGCTGGAAGAGACCCACTGGATCATGGAGTCCAACCATTCCCATCAATCACTAACCCATGTCACTCAGCACCTCGTCCACCCGTCCCTTAAACACCTCCAGGGAAGGGGAATCGACCCCATCCTTGTTCCAGTGCCCAGTGACCCTTTCTATGAAATTTTTTTTTCCTAATGTTCAGCCTGAACCTCCTCTGGCCGAGCTTGAGGTCATTCCCTCTCGTCCTGTCCCTTGGGAGAAGAGCCCAGCTCCCTCCTCTCCACAACCTCCTCTCAGGGAGTTGCAGAGAGCAATGAGGTCTCCCCTCAGCCTCGTCTTCTCCAGGATAAACACCCCCAGCTCTCTCAGCCAGTGAGTCTTTTCCAACCTGGTGATTCTATGACTGCAGGTCAATCGATATCTTTTTTGTTGTTTCAAGTCTCTCTCTTCTGTTCCTGCCTCCCTTTCCATCTCATTTTGCTCTGTGTTCTTATCATCACTTTCACACAGCATTTTCCGTTAGAAAAGTGAACGAGCTCAGCACAAGTTTTATTGTGTTTGTACTTCTTGGTCAGGTTATGGGCTGCTAACCCATCCAGGACAGAGCTTTGCGATCGGGGACCTCTCGAGCACTGGCTAATTGCTAATGAAAATATTTCCCTGCAAGCTGCACAACGGAGGCTTATGGAAATGCTAACTGGGCGGAGAAAATCCCAGTCCTGATTACATCTCAGGCATGTAAATATTTATGCAACTTGAATTTTGGGGCTGGATTTCCTCCCTGTGGCATCGCAGGTTGTGTAAAACCCTTGAACCTCCGCATTGGGGTCAATGTTAGTGTTTGATGGGAATGGTTGGACTCGATGATCCGGTGGGTCTCTTCCAACCTGGTGATTCTGTGATTCTGTGATGTGTACACGTGCGGCTCTTACTCAGGCTTGTCCGTTAGCTCACTTCTCGTAACGACGACCCAGGCGTGTAGTAACAGTTTGTTACCGTGCGGTGTCTTCCTGCATTCCAGCTGTTGTGTAACACGCAGGGATCGTGATTGGACACGGTGCAGTTATACAATGCAGGGAGCCCAACCAGATTATAAAAATCCTCCTTCGGCATGTCTGCATCCCTCCGGGCTGCAGCGTGGAGCTCGGGCTGCTGCGCTGAGCACGGACTGGAGGAATCGGCTGCGTTGGGCTCGAGGAGTTGGTCTGGGTTTCTGGAGGTGAGAACTTGGATGCTAATGCAATGACTGCAAAACTAGGTGCAAAACTAGGACAGGCATTACTGAGTAAGAGAGCTTCAACCTTACAAACTCAGGTTTTTAATAACTAGGTTTCCCTATATTAAAGGTTTAAGGATTTAATTTTTCATCTAAAAATTTACTGCTATAAAGAGAGACTCAGAATTCTTTAGTGTTTGATAGGAATGGTTGGACTCGATGATCCAGTGGGTCTCTTCCAACCTGATGATTCTATGATTCAAAAATATTAAACCTTTCCTGTTTACCTGTAAACTTTGGCTTCCATATAAATTCCTCCAATGAGACTTATGTAGTAAAAATGAGACTTCCAAAGTCCATCATCTTGGTAAAACTTGAAAGTTTTTTGAATTCCGAATCTTTTATTAAATTATGTTAAATAGAAGGGAAATATTTCAGGACTAACCTCATAGATCAATTATGAGGGACATGGGTTAGTGACTGATTGGAATGGTTGGACTCGGTGATCCTGTGTGTCTCTTCCAACCTGGTGTTTCTGTGATTCTATGATTCTGTGAACTCAAGTTTTCAAGTGTGTGATCAGTTCCTGGTCTCACGTTGCTTACTGAACAAAGATTGTTCTCTTTCAGCAAGGAGTGAGTATCTGTGTCAGCAGGAGTTAGGGATGCTGGAGCCTTTGGAAAGGAGCTTTGTGTTCAGAGTTGGAAAAGTTGGCACTTTACCCTGATTTACTTAATAAATGGAATTTTTCCTAGATGGGTCTCTAACTTCACCTTCATTTTAATATGATTAAAGTCTTGGAGGGGGGAAAAAAAAGTAGCTTTCATTCAAGTGCCAAGCAAAGTGCAAAGCAAACCGAGAAAAGCACCAGTGTGTGCTCAGTGAGTGCCACGAAAGAACTTAATGTATTAACATCCATCATCGTGGGGGGGGAGACACCCGAATTCTGAGGTTATTAATGCTCCACAGGGAAACTGCAGGGACTGTGTGGTGTGAGAAACCGAGTTAATGCGCCCTGTGAACAGCAAGAGGTGAGCTGTGCGGAGAGCAGGGCTGGCAAGTGGTGATGCTTTGGGATAGAAGAGAGATCACTGCTTCATCAGGAGACAAAAATATTTCATGGAGAGGGTGATTGGGCAGTGGCAGAGGCTGCCCGGGGAGGGGCTTGAGTCCCCTTCCCTGGAGGGGTTTAAGGGATGGGTGGACGAGGTGCTGAGGGACATGGGTTAGTGATTGATGGGAATGGTTGGACTCCATGATCCGGTGGGTCTCTTCCAACCTGGTGATTCTGTGATTCTGTGATTTGTTGGTTACTATGTGCAGTTGTTCTAACTGGACAGCACTGCACGTGCAAGCGGTTATCAGTGACTTGATGTCACGCCGTAAAACTTATCTCCTAGATTCTGCTTGTGCTTTTTTGAAATGTAATCTCGTGCTGCTCTCGGTCAATGTGCTGGTGATACAGACCAGGGTGTGTGAAGCCTGAGGTGCTCCTGAGGAGGCTGGTGCACACGCTGCTCGGAGCTGGAAAGTTATTGCCCACTGGAACAATCAAATGAGAGACTAATGGGGTGAAGGATGAGCAAGGAACAGCTGGACCAGAAATGGTTTTGAACATTGAGGCTGAGGGGAGACCTCATTGCTTCCCTGAGGGGAGCTTGTGGAGAGGAGGGAGCTGGGTCCTTCCCCCAAGGGACAGGGGACAGGATGAGAGGGAATGGCCTCAAGCTCCACCAGAGGAGGGTCAGACTGGACATTAGGAAAAAATATTTCACAGCAAGGGTGATTGGTCAGTGTCAGAGGCTGCCCAGGGAGGGGCTTGAGTCCTCTTCCCTGGAGGGGTTTAAGGGACGGGTGGACGAGGTGCTGAGGGACATGGGTTAGTGATTGACGGGAATGGTTGGACTCAGTGATCTGGTGGGGCTCTTCCACCCTGGTGATTCTATGATGATAGCAGGGTGAAGGATGAACAAGGAACAGCTGGACCAGAAATGGTTTTGACTTAACGCACCTTCATCTTGATATACACTTATTGATTACACACCAATTTTGGGATATTTTTGTTTAGAACTGCAGGCAAAACAAGTCCTTTTTCAAATAATTTGAGTAACCAAACACACAGCTTTGGAAAGCCGTGAGATCCTTTGTTAAGCATCTCATTCAGTTGGATTTAAGTCCTCTCCTGACAAGCTCATTCACACAGGACGTTAATGAGATTTAGCTAATATGCTTTAGGTTCGAGCTCGCGTCTTTGTGTAGACATGCTGGTCAGTTGTTCAGACGCTGTTCCTGGATGGCAAAGTACCAACTGCTTAAAAATTCATTAGTGCCTCCAAGGAAAGAATATGTTTGTGCTTTGAAGGTGCTTGGAAGTGAAGTGAGAAACGGGACTTAAAGTGCCCGTCAACTCCTGTGGTTTAAAACATGTCAGGGCGTGTTTAAAGCTGCGGCGTTTTGGCTCTGTCGCAGGTTGCCAAGTGTTTCGTTAGGAATTTGAAAATGTAATTTTCTTTTAAGCGTGCTCGGTGCCTGCTCGTAAAGCAGAGAGGGAAAACCTCTCGCATTTAAGGCCATGGCAGCGTTTCAGTGTAATTTCGTTTCATGGGAAGGAGCTCCAGCTGCAAAAGGCACCTGGTGAAGGCAAATAATGAGTATTTTTGGGGCCAAAGAAGGTTTTAAAATCACTCGAGGACAAGCTCTGCTTAAGGCCAAGGTGGGATGATGGTTTTTATGTGTAGCAGCAGATTAAGCGCAGGTGTTGTGAAGCTCTTCTCACTCCTGGAAGGTGGTCAGGATGCCCTGGAAGGTGGAGAACGATCCTTCAGGCACACCTGTGGATCTGGAATGGTTTGTGGGGTGCACGGGTGAGTTAAAATGAATGTGAGTTGTAATGAATTACATCGTGAGATGCTCTGCAGCACTTGAACTCGTGGCTGTGGGTCTGTAGACTTTGTCTGCATCGTGTGCCCAGGTGGCCAAGAAGGCCAATGGCATCTTGGCTTGGATCAGAAATGGTGTGACCAGCAGGGCCAGGGAGGTTCTTCTCCCTCTGGACTCAGCACTGGTGAGGCTGCTCCTTGAATCCTGTGTTCAGTTGTGGGCTCCTCAGCACAAGAAGGACGTTGAGGCTCTGGAGTGAGTCCAGAGAAGAGCAATGAGGCTGGTGAAAGGGCTGGAGAACAGGCTTTATGAGGAGCGTCTGAGAGATCTGGGGGTGTTTATCCTGGAGAAGAGGAGACTGAGAGGAGACCTCATTACTCTCTACAACTCCCTGAGAGGAGGTTGTGGAGAGGAGGGAGCTGGGCTCTTCTCCCAAGGGACAGGGGACAGGACAAGAGGGAATGGCCTCAAGCTCCACCAGGGGAGGTTTAGGCTGGAGATTAGGAGGAAGTTTTTCACGGAAAGGGTCATTGGGCATTGGAATAGGCTGCCCAGGGAGGGGGTTGATTCCCCTTCCCTGGAGGTGTTTAAGGGACAGGTAGATGAGGTGCTGAGGGACATGGATTAGTGTTGGATAGGAATGGTTGGACTCGATGATCCGATGGGTCCCTTTCAACCTGGTTGTTTTATGATTCTATGATTCTTTATCACTTCTAATTTGGTTGTGGATGTCTTAAACCCCTTGATAATATTTCATTTTTAACAGTGCCTCAGGCTCATTGTATTTGTGCTCTTCGGTAGCAGCTGTGGACAGTGGAAGGGGAATCTTGTTCGGAGACTCTTCAAGTATTAAGAATGGTGTAACTGAGGCCTTGTAGAAGTGAGGACACGTAAAAATACAAAGCTTGATGCTTGTGACTCCCACCTGGTGCACAGGAGAGTTGTGTCTGGTAGCGGAAAGAGTCGTCTTTGGGATTTAATACCTTAGTGGCACAAAATCTGTACAGGGATTTGGGGTGATGGGTGTAACGAGGGCCAGTAGAAGACTGGAGAAAGCTGCTGGTCCGTAATTAACTGGGAACTGCCCTGCCTTTCTGTGCTATCCAGAAAATTCCTTAATTGCCAGCATTGCCAGTCTTGAAGGCAGTGGAGTACTTGCTTTTCCCTCATCAGTTTGGTGCAGTGTTTTATAGAATCAGAGAATCAGTAAGCTGGAAGAGACCCACCAGATCATGGAGTCCAACCATTCCCATCAATCACTAACCCATGTCCCTCAGCACCTCGTCCACCCGTCCCTTAAACCCCTTCAGGTGAAGGTGAATCAACCACCTCCCTGGGCAGCCTCTGCCACTGCCCAGTCACACACTTTCAGTGAAATATTTTTTCCTGCTGTCCAGTCTGACCCTCCCCTGGTGGAGTTTGAGGCCATTCCCTCTCATCCTGTCCCCTGTCCCTTGGGAGAAGAGCCCAGCTCCCTCCTCTCTACAACCTCCTTTCAGGTTGCAGTTGCTGCAGTTTGGGTTATTCGCCTCCAGAGGTTTGAATTTATTTAAAGTTGAGGTGAAGCTGACCTAGAGTTGCTGTAAGGTTGGGTGATTTCTGGCTGAGCATCATCTCTGCTCGCAGCGGAAAGTTATTGTGATTCACATCAGTCTGACAGCTAATTACAAATAATAAATTGAAGATTGTAATTAAGCTGTCGCCTTAATTTGTTTCTGCTCTCCTTTGTGTACGCGCAGTGCTCTCTCTTGGCTCTTCATGGTTGGACTCGATGATCCGAAGGGTCTCTTCCAACCTGGCGATTCTGTGATTCAGCCACCTGGAAATGCCAGACAGGTCCTGGGCTGGACCTGCTCCGGCTCCGTCCCAGGTGGTTCACCTAGGGCAGCTCTCCCGGGAGCTTTTCCATCCCTGCGCTCGGAAGAATGTGCCGTTTCCTTGCCAGCTGCTTTTATAACCGTGCCTGTCGCGCTTCCTTCACAAATATTTCCTTTGCACAGCAGCCTGAGAGCACTAAATGTAGGTCAGTTCCTGATTTTCCACGGTCAAGGTGCAGAGGAGAGGACAGCAGGTGGAAACTAGATATTTCTGTCTGAAGAGAAGTGCATTCTTCCCTATCTCTTCGCACAGCAAATACCTCTGCTGTGCGAAGAGATAGGGAGGAATGCACTTCTCTTTCTGATTCCCCTTTTAAGTCTTTTCCGCAGCTGCACACATCTGGAGTATTTTGCATAATATCTGTGTACAATAGACCAGGCTCCATCTGATAGAAATTTGAGATCCAGCTGGAATCAGGGGGAGAGCTTCGTGGTTTTAAGAAGTCTTTGATTTGGGTTTGGCAAATGAGGAAACGGAACTGCTTCCCTCTGAAAAACCCTGTGTCAGTTCTTATACTTTGGGAGAACAGTAGTTTTCAGAGTTGAAAGTAATCACCCAGCCAAGTGCTGGGTCCTGCCCTTGGGGCACAACAACCCTGAGCAGCTCCAGACTAGAAGAAGTCTGGCTGGAAAGTGCCTGGAGGAGAAGGACCTGGGGGTGTTGGTTGAACAGGAGGCAGCAGGGGCCCAGGGGGGCAAGAAGGCCAATGGCATCTTGGCTTGGATCAGACACGGCGTGGCCAGCAGGGCCAGGGAGGTTCTTCTCCCTCTGGACTCGGCCCTGGTGAGACCGAACCTTGAATCCTGGGGTCAGTTCTGGGCCCCTCAGCACAAGAAAGATGGAGGCTCTGGAGCAAGTCCAGAGAAGAGCAACGAAGCTGGTGAAGGGGCTGGAGAACAAGGATTGCGAGGAGCGTCTGAGAGAGCTGGGGGTGTTTATCCTGGAGAAGAGGAGGCTGAGGGGAGACCTCATTGCTCTGTGCAACTGCCTGAGAGGAGGTTGTGGAGACGAGGGAGCTGAGCTCCTCTGCCAAGGGACAGGGGACAGGACGAGAGGGAATGACCTTGATCTCCACCAAGGGAGGGTCAGGCTGAATATTAGGAAAAGATTTTCCCAGAAAGGGTAATTGGTCAGTGTCAGAGGCTGCCCAGGGAGGGGGAGAAATGTTTTGCTCTGATGGTGATGAGACCCTGGCCCAGGTTGCCCAGAGCAGGGGTGGCTGCCCCATCCCTGAAGGGGTTCAAGACCAGGTTGGATGGGGCTTGGAAGCCCTGATCCAGTGGTAGGTGTCCCTGTCCATGGCAGTGGTGGAGCTGGAAGGGCTTGGAGGTTCCTTTCATCCCAGAGCTCTCTGATCCTGTGAACTTGCATCCAGGCTGCTGCCTGCAGTGGTTCTCTGTTTGGATACTGATCTTACCTAAACTGTTGTGAACCCGTCTCAGCTTTCAGCCTTCCTGGGTTAATCATGGATGAGCACTGAAGATAATTTGGTGCACGGAGAGATGTGAATGTTAATCAGTATTCTGGTGGAAATTTCACTTCTAGGCTTTCCATTTGACCCCAGGCGACAGATAACTCCTTCTGCTGTGTAGACTGAGCTGATGTTGAATGAGCTTTGTCTTTCTTTACTTGACTTTTTCAGCTTCTTATCAGTTACCTTTGTTAATGAGAGCTATAAAATGCCTTGAGTTACCTTGTGCTCAGTCCTTCGGGTGAGCTCTGATAAAGAAGAACGATTCCTCCGTCCCCGGAGGGGTTCAAGGGCAGGTTGGATGGGGCTTAGAGCCCCTGATCCAGTGGGAGGTGTCCCTGCCCATGGCAGAGGGGTTGAACTGGATGGACTTTGAGGTCCCTTCCAACCCAAATCATTCTATGATTAACAGGCATGTTAATTTGGGGTTGCTTGTTTGTCATCATCTGGGAGCCCTCATCCAAACACGATCACTCTGGCTGGTGTGTTCCACCTCCAGCAATCAGCTAAGGGCGTGCTTCTGATGTAATTCCTGAGAACAATTCCTGAGGAATTCTTACATATTTGAGCACATCACAATGGGATTGGTTTTCAGTGGGGAGGAAGATAGGGTTATATTACAGGCCTTATGAGGAGCGACTGAGAGAACTGGGGGTGTTTCTCCTGGAGAAGAGGAGGCTGAGGGGAGACCTCATTGCTCTCTGCAACTGCCTGAGAGGAGGTTGTGGAGAGGAGGGAGCTGGGCTCTTCTCCCAAGTGACAGGGGACAGGGACAAGAGGGAATGGCCTCAAGCTCCACCAGGGGAGGTTTAGATTAGACATCAGGAAAATATTCTTCACGGAAAGGGTCATTGGGCATTGGAATAGGCTGCCCAGGGAGGTGGTTGATTCCCCTTCCCTGGAGGGGTTTAAGGGATGGGTGGCTGAGGTACTGAGGGACATGGGTTAGTGATTGATGGGAATGGTTGGACTTGATGATCCGGTGGGTCTCTTCCAACCTGATGATTCTGTGATTCTGCTGGAGGAAGGATGATGCTGATGGATGTAGTTAAGTTCTTCAAACTTGGGCATCAAAATGAGTCGATGAGTTGTGAGCGTGAGGGGGAACCAAGGCTGCCAAACAGATGTGCTTCTGCATATATCTTAGGTAATCAGGAAAATATTAATTTCTCTCTTCAATTCTAGGTGTCCTTGATGCTAATGATACTTAAAAAAACAACCCTAATGTCCCAGCTGGATTTCTGAGCGCTTCTGTAATTCCTGGAGGTGCCGCTGTTGAAATAAGGGATTGTCCTTAGTGCTTGGCCTGGAACATCCGCTTGGGTCCTGTATGCAAGTCCTCGACATTCTGGAGACGATGGGGATTGGTAAGAACACCACTTCGAAATCAGTGGAGGCGGGAGGCTCGACGGAAGGCAAATACGAGGATGAATCTAAACATCCCACCTTTTTCACCTTGCCTGTAAGTACCAGGCTCATAGTGAATCTATTAACGATGCTTTGTTCTAACCGTGTTGTACAAAACTGTTCTTTCCCCAAGAATCATAGAATCACCAGGTTGGAAGAGACCCACCGGATCATCGAGTCCAACCATTCCCATCAATCACTAAGCCATGTCCCTCGGCACCTCGTCCACCCATCCCTTAAACCCCTCCAGGGAAGGTGAATCAATCCCCTCCCTGGGCAGCCTCTTTCAATGCCCAATGACCCTTTCTGGGAAATACTTCCTCCTGACGTGCAACCTAAATCTCCCCTGGTGGAGCTTGAGGCCATTCCCTCTTGTCCTGTCCCCTGTCCCTTGGGAGAAGAACCCAGCTCCCTACTCTCCACAACCTCCTCTCAGGGAGTTGCAGAGAGCAATGAGGTCTCCTCTCAGCCTCCTCTTCTCCAGGATAAACACCCCCAGCTCTCTCAGCCGCTCCTCATAGGACCTGTTCTCCAGCCCCTTCCCCAGCTTCGTGGCTCTTCTCTGGACTCGCTCCAGAGCCTCAACATCCTTCTTGTGCTGAGGGACCCAGAACTGAACACAGAAGAAGTCAGTAAAATCTCTTTTGCCTCTAAGTGCTAAGGGTGAAAACAGTGATGTGAGCTGTGACTGCAGAAGTGAGGTGTGACTCCAGAGAAAATGTTTGGTTTAAGACCCATCTTGTTTGGTTTAAGACCTTGTGTTTCTTGCTTTGGTTTTAAGGTGGTGATAAACGGTGGAGCGACGTCCAGCACTGATCAGGATACAGAAGACACGGAGCTGATGGCCATCTACACTACAGAAAACGGCATCGCAGAAAAGGTATGAAGTGGTTTCCTTCCAGGGAAAGCTCATTCTTGCTTTCCCAGTTCTGTTATTTGTCCCCACTCACTGTACTTGGCCGAGAGGTCTCCTTTCTCCAACCAACCATGCTGACTCACAACTTCAAACCAGGCTAGGGGGCGAGTTCTGTCCTCGTGACTCTTCTGGTCACAAGTTTTTTGGTTGCAGAAAATGAGGAATGAGGTTTCATTCCAGGCAGAGCTCATTCTTGCTTTCCCAGTTCTGATATTTGTCCCCACTCACTGTCCTTGGCCAAGAGGTCTCCTTTCTCCAACCAGACATGCTGACTCACAGCTTCATACCAGGCTAGGGGGCGAGTTCTGTCCTCGTGACTCTTCTGGTCACAAGTTTTTTGCTTGCAGGACACACACAGTGACTCAGCAGACGTTGGCAACCCCTGATACACTTTGACCTGGCCTCAGAATTCACAATATGCAGAGTTTTTTGCCATTGTTCCCATTGGCCTTTGTGTGATTTCCCTGAAAAGGTCATCCAGCTCTCTTCTGTTCCCTTTTTCTGCTTTTAGTTGGGTAAACCGGTGGTGTTGAGCGCCTTCAAAAGTGGGATCGTTCCCGCTCTCTTGTTCCCACTCTCTTTTCCACTTTCTCCCAAGCTCCAACTTCATAAATGTAATTTTTCTAATCCTCCTTTCATGTAAGGGGCTGCTTGTTATGATTTAGCAACCGCTTCATGGACAACATTCAGGTCTTTCATAAGAAACCTTCTTCTCCCAAGGGACAGGGGACAGGCCGAGAGGGGATGGCCTCAAACTCCACCAGGGGAGGGTCAAGCTGGAAAACAGGAAAAAATTCTTCCCAGAAAGGGTCATTGGGCAGTGTGAGAGGCTGCCCAGGGAGGGGATTGATTCCCCTTCCCTGGAGGGGTTTAAGGGACGGGTGGACGAGGTGCTGAGGGACATGGGTTAGTGATTGATGGGAGTGGTTGGACTGGATGATCCGATGGGTCTTTTCCAACCTGGTGATTCTATGATTCTGCTGGAGCAAGGACGATGCCAAAGGATGTAGTTAAGGTCTTCAAACTTGGGCATCAAAATTCACTTCTGACTGTCAGTTTTAAAGTCTCTACAGAGGCGATTCTGACAGAGATCTCTTAGCGTGACACTGTGAGGGTATTATGAATGGCACAACATGTCTGTCTCTTACAGACAGCCTGACTCTGTGTCTCAAATAGTCTCCACTACAGTCTTGAAATAGTCTCCACTACAGTCTTGATCACACTGATATTTGGATGGACATACATTGGCAACTGGTGAGATGTACGTCTCTGTGATGGGTGATCTTGGGAGCAGGCCCAGACTAGCATGGAGAGAGACAATCTGATAAAACGCTGGAGCCAAAGGTGTTGGGATTCAATTGTGCAACTAAGATTAACCATCTCTAGACATTCAAGCATGTGCTGAGGGACATGGGTTGGTATTTGATAGGAATGGTTGGACTCGATGATCCGATGGGTCTTTTCCAACCTGGTGATTCTGTGATTCATGGCCAGGTTGTACCAAACGTTTGTTTGTCTCCCTTCCGCTTGGTCTGTGTGATCAGAGCTGTAGATGATGGATGATAATTCACCTTAAAGAGACCGAGAGCTTTTAATCAAGCTAGTCTGCTTGAGTTGAAGCTCTGCTGTGGCTTATGATGAATGAACAGTGGAAGAAGGGAGAGCTGTAGCGGTGAACAGCCTGGGATAGCCAGCGCAAGACAAACCTCCTGCTTTTCACTTGAAGTGAGCATGAAGCATGTTTGTTCTTGGTTTCCTTGAGAGAGCTACTTCTTGGCTACTCTTGAGAGAGCTGGGGTTGTTTAGCCTGGAGAGGAGGAGGCTGAGAGGAGACCTCATTACTCTCTACAACTACCTGAAAGGAGGTTGTAGAGAGGAGGGAGCTGGGCTCTTCTCCCAAGGGACAGAGGACAGGACGAGAGGGAATGGCCTCAAGCTCCACCAGGGGAGATTTAGGCTGGAGATTAGGAGGAAGTTTTTCACACAGAGGGTCATTGGGCATTGGAATAGGCTGCCCAGGGAGGTGGTTGATTCACCTTCCCTGGAGGGGTTTAAGGGACGGGTAGATGAGGTGCTGAGGGACATGGGTTAGTGTTTGATAGGAATGGTTGGACTCAATGATGCTGTGGGTCTCTTCCAACCTGGTTGTTCTATGATTCTATGATTCCCATTGCTCTTGAGCAATCATTTCACTAAAGAAGCAGAGGAAAGACCTTGAATAAAAAGCCTTTAGCAGAGAGGACTGAAATGAACTTAATCACTGGGGGTTGTCCAGTGCTTACCTTGTCTCACAATCTTTGTAACCTGAAACAACAAATTATCAGCCTCCATGAGTAAGAGCTACATTGCTGCATCCCTATAAAATCAGCGCTACTACATTATTTATTGCTTAATGGAATTAATTGGAATGTGGTCTTAGCCCTTTAAAGTATTTCTCTAAAACACATGTGTCCTGCATTTAATCAATTTTCTTTTGGTCCTTCCCAAGTACCTCGTTCATCATAGAATCATAGAATCATCGGGTTGGAAGAGACCCACCGCATCATCGAGTCCAACCATTCCTATCAAACACTAAACCATGTCCCTCAGCACCTCGTCCACCTGTCCCTTAAACACCTCCAGGGAAGGTGAATCAACCCCCTCCCTAGGCAGCCTCTTACACTGCCCAATCACCCTTTCCATGAAATGCTTTTTCCTGATGTCCAGCCTGAGCCTCCCCTGGTGGAGCTTGAGGCCATTCCCTCTTGTCCTGTCCCCTGTCCCTTGGGAGAAGAGCCCAGCTCCCTCCTCTCCACATCCTTCTTGGAGAGAGCAATGAGGTCTCCCCTCAGCCTCCTCTTCTCCAGGATAAACCCCCCCAGCTCTCTCAGACGCTCCTTGCAATCCTTGTTCTCCAGCCCCTTCACCAGCTTCGTTGCTCTTCTCTGGACTCACTCCAGAGCCTCAACATCCTTCTTGTGCTGAGGGCCCAGAACTGAACACAGTATTCAAGGTTTGGTCTCCCCAGTGCTGAGTCCAGAGGGAGAAGAACCTCCCTGGCCCTGCTGGTCACACCATTTCTGATCCAAGCCAGGATGCCCTTGGCCTTCTTGGCCACCTGGGCACACTGCTGGCTCATGTTCAATCACTGTCATCAACACCCCCAGGTCCTTCTTCTCCTGGCAGCTTTCTAGACAGACCTCTCCCAGTCTGTAGCTCTGCATAGGGTTATTGGTACCAGAGCCTTCATTTCACAGTGTTACTGCTGTTTGCTTCTTCAGATTTTGGGGTGACTTTGTTGATTTACATTGGATTTCTGCCCCCTCAACATTTTTCCTCCACCTTTATCTCTGTGGCGTTCCTCTCCCCATTTATACTTAGTCTGCAGTGGTTTTTTATTTTGGTGCTGTCTCACCTTTGGCCAATTAAAAACTCAAAAACCAGAACTGCTCTCTGATGAGTATCTCCCTTGGAAAGGAGCAGCTTCTTCCCAGCGATTCCCGAGCACACTTGGCAAGCAGCAGCATGTAGCTGGTGAGAGAAACCAGCAGGCACACGCTCAGGATCCGAAAGGGCTGTAACTACCCAGTCACTTACCGGCAGGAGAGCCAGACCTCGCCCTTGGCCTCACATTCCTCATCCGTCACTCTTTTATGGCAGTTCCTTTTAGTTTGTAGAATCAGAGAATCACCAGGTTGGAAGAGACTCACCGGATCATCGAGTCCAACTTTTTCCAGAGGTCTGGCAAAGGTCAATGTGTCTTATTCCAAATCAGAGTAAGTCTTAAGTCTGGTGTTTTGGAGGACCAAGGACAGATGTTGTGTTGGCAATTGTGCCTTAAAGCTTTAAACTCTGTCGTTAGAAGACCTATAAATGTCACTTTCAAATGGAGAGCATAAACTGGTTAGTGGTCATCTATTTGTGCCCAGAGAGGACTTACTATGTGCCATCAACAAGCTGGCTTCGAATCACAGAATCATAGAATCACCAGGAAGAGACCCACTGGATCATTGAGTTCAACCATTCCCATCAATCACTAACCCATGTCCCTCAGCACCTCGGCCACCCGCCCCTTAAACACCTCCAGGGAAGGGGACTCAACCCCCTCCCTGGGCAGCCTCTGACAGGGACCAGTCACCCTTTCCATGAAATATTTTTTCCGTGATGTCCATCCTGAGCCTCCCCTGGTGGAACTTGAGGTCATTCCCTCTCATCCTGTCCCTTGGGAGAAGAGCCCAGCTCCCTCCTCTCCACAACCTCCTCTCAGGCAGTTGCAGAGAGCAATGAGGTCTCCCCTCAGCCTCCTCTTCTCCAGGATAAACACCCCCAGCTCTCTCAGCCACTCCTCATAAGCCTTGTTCTCCAGCCCTCTCAACACACATGGAGTTTAATACGTGTGTGTGTGTGTGTGTGTAATCTCTGGGGAAAGGTTAACGAAAGTGCCTTATAACACAGAGAGTATCCCTGGAGCTTCTCAGGGTGAGTAGGTTCTTGGAAGAGGTTTCTGATGATCCATGTCCTGCTGTTTCATAGAATCACAGAATCACCAGGTTGGAAGAGACCCACCGGATCATCGAGTCCAACCATTCCCATCAATCACTAACCCATGTCCCTCAGCACCTCGTCCACCTGTCCCATAAACCCCTCTGGGGAAGGGGACTCAACCCCCTCCCTGGGCAGCCTCTCCCAGTGCCCAAGGACCCCTTCCAGGAAATTTTTTTTCCTTATGTCCAGCCTGAACCTCCCGTGGTGGAGCTTGAGGCCATTCCCTCTCGTCCTGTCCTGTTTGTCCATACCCACACTGGCTGTTTAGTCTCCCTCATTCTTCTTGTCTGGGTCAAGCACTCTCCCTCTTTCCGCGGATCTGCACTCTACTGCACCAAGAAGAGGAATGGTTGGACTCAATGATCCAGTGGGTCTTTTCCAACCTGGTGATTCTATGATTCTATGACTTGAGGATGTACAAGTTTTTCCCTAAGCTCCACCTGGAGACAAGGTGCATACAGGTTTATTGCTGCTGCTGCCCTCCTTTCGGTATGAGATGAGGCACTCAACTTCCCGATCTTTTAATTTCTCATTTTTACAGAATCTGATCAGGAGAGCAGCCTTTTTTTTTTTTTTTTTATCTCAATGAGAAAATTCCACTGGTGCTGCAAATTGGCAAGACGAGTTGTGCGGTGAAGTGTCCCGTTTAGGACCTGTGCCTTATTTAAACTTATTTTGAGCTGATCACTCTATGTCCAATGCAGTTTAAAAGAGTTTTCGGACATCGGTGTTCCTGTGTTTTACTTCTCCTCTCAAATACCCTCCACCTCTCCATAGTGGTGTGGTCATTGATACTCCCAGAACCTGAATTAACCACAGAATTCAGAGTTAAGAGGAAGCACCATGGGTCACTTCATCTTTCCTGAGCTTGTAGGTGATAATAAGCCAAATGGTGATTACCTAAGTACAATCTGTGGACGTGTTGTGATTTTTAGAGAAGTGAAGACCATTTGAGGCGCAGTCACGAGTCTGGCGAGGTTCCTGGTCACTTAGCAGGGCTGCTTCACGTGAGTTTGTTATGCTCTTGTGCAGATTGGGCCAGGACAGTGGTTACATAAAGTATTTCTCGCTATTTGAGCTGAAATGATAGAATCTGATACTTCCTCCTACTTTTGTTGTCGCCGTTTGGGCTTTGGAGCATTGTGGTTTGGTTCTCAGGAGTTTCCAAACCAGAGCGTTTGAACAAAGTGATTCCACTTAGCTGTAAAGAAGAACAGAGTGAGATGAATCTGCTTAGAACATAAAATCTGTAGAGATTGTGATGCGTGTGGTCAGTTGGCTGTGAACTCGCTGCGTGTTTGGACACGTGGGAGGTCAGAATGTGGCCTCACTTCAGTTCCGGTTGGTTCGGAAAAGGGCTGATGCGAATTGACCATGGGTGTGTTCAGTCCAAAGGTTCAGCATTCTTCTTGACTTCCTGAATGCCAGATGGAACCAAAAATAATAAATCTTGTGGCTATAAAAAGGTTAACCATGACCAAAAGTGATTAAGTGGAGAAGCAATTACTCTAATGAGGAAATTTCTTGCCTGCGGTTTTGGTCTCTCACGTGAGAATATCCAGGCTAGTGCTCGACTTTGTGCCACGTCTTCCTTCTCTACTTTGCTATGTTTCTTAAAAAAACCCAATATATAAGTTTAATGGTCAAGGGAGGAGAATATCCCCTTCTCCTCTCTCGTGAGACCTCACGTGGAGTCCTGTGTCCAGTCTCAATCATAAAGATATGGAACTGTTGGACTGGGCCCAGAGGAGGCCACAAAGATAATCTGAGGACTGGGGCATCTCTGCTGTGAGGACAGGCTGAGAGAGTTGGGGAAAGAGAGAGTTGGGTCTCTGCGGAGAAGAGAAGGCTCCAGAGAGACCTTAAAGCAGCTTCCAGTGCTGAAAGGGGCTGCAGGAAAGCTGGGGAGGGACATTTATGAGGGTCTGGAGTGATGGGACAAGGGGAAATGCCTTTAGATTGGAAGTGGAAGGTTTAGATTGGACGTTAGGAAGAAATGCTTCACAATGAGTGTGGGGAGGCCCTGGCCCAGTTTGCCCAGAGCAGTGGTGGCTGCCCCATCCCTGGAGGGGTTCAAGGGACACATTAGATTGGGCTTGGAGCAACCGGATCTGGTGGGAGGTGTCCCTGCCCATGGAACTGAATTGGCTTTGAGATCAGTTATACCATAACCAACCACTGTTGTGCTAGAATACCGGAACAGAGAATAGCTTCTAGAAGTGAGCATGTTGGGTCCTGGTTCAGTAGCTACAGCTGGAGATGAGCCATCTTCATAGAATAACCAGGTTGGAAGAGACCCACCAGATCATCAAGTCCAACCATTCCCATCAGTCACTAACCCATGTCCCTTAGCACCTCATCTACTCAATTTTTAATCCCCTCCAGGAAAGGTGACTCAACCCCCTCCCTAGGCAGCCTCTGACAGTGACCAATGTCCCTTTTCTGTGAAATATTTTTTTCCTAATACCCAACCTGACCCTCCCCTGGTGGAGCTTGAGGCCGTTCCCCCTCGTCCTGTCCCCTGTCCCTTGGGAGAAGAGCCCAACTCCCTCCTCTCCACAACCTCCTTTCAGGTAGTTGTAGAGAGCAATGAGTTCTCCCCTCAGCCTCCTCTTCTCCAGGATAAACACCCCCAGCTCTCTCAGCTGCTCCTCGCAATCCTTGTTCTCCAGGCCCTTCACCAGCTTCATTGCTCTTCTCTGGACTCGCTCCAGAGCCTCAACATCCTTCTTGTGCTGAGGGGCAGAGGTAAAAGGCTTTAAAACTGTAACCTGGACATTGCCTGATGGGGTTCCCCCAGCCTTGTAACGTCCAGTCATCCCCTGATCGCTCAGATCCCTGTGTGAGGGTAACCGACTGTTGTCCTTTGTGTCTTCCCACACTTCTTTTTCCTCCCTATGGCGACAGAGCTCGTTGGCCGAGACGCTGGACAGCAGCGGCAGTTTGGACGCGCAGAGAACTGACATGATCTACACTATCGAAGACGTTCCTCCCTGGTATCTCTGCATATTTTTGGGGTTACAGGTAAGTTGCAGAGCAGATATATTAATATCTTCTGTAACTTTTGAAGCTTGGTTCGCATTTTCTGTGTAGTTCATTGCATTTGTGTGTGTGATAGTTTTATTTTTACGTCTTCTGCATTTGGAGAAGTGTTAAGATGGTTTCTTCTGCAGTTGGTTGAAAAGATTGCTGTGTTGCTAACCATCTCTATCAATCACTGGGCTGTGCATTTCTGAGATTCCATTCAATATTTCATTTTCTAAGCAGCTCTTGGTATATAGATAAGTAAGTGCTGAGTGATGAGCTCCAGAAAGTGACATCTGGCACCTCTGGAATTAAAGATTGAGAGAGAGAGACTGAGTGGTCTGGTCCTGAAATTTGCAATATTAAAGCTGCTGCTGTAGCCATTTCAGTTCTCTGAGCTCGATAGCATCATCTTGGACCTGTAGGTCAGTCGGCAGAGGAAATTCTCCGCTCCTTGGAGGCAGACAACATGCTTCCTGCAGTCAGCAGGGCTGGACCTCACTCCTGGCTCAGCCACTCACTCCTGTGAAGCGACACAGTTCATTTCATCCCCTTTCTTTCCTGAACGGTAACAGGATCCGTCCCACAGGAATGCTGAGAATTTGTTAATATCTATCAAGTATGCCGAGATCTCTGAATAAATACATTCCAATTCATCCCTTTTATTTCTGCCTTCCCTCAAGGGCAGGCCGTTCCGTAGGGATTATATTTTTCACTTGCATTGTTGAATACAGTGACTCTTGTTTATTTGTTTTCTTAAAGTATTTGGATTGAATCAGCTTCTGGTGCTCAGGAGCACGTGTGCTGCCTGCTTTGCGTCTGCTCCAAGTTCATTTTTTCACATGGTTGAAAGTGTGTGGGGGGTTATTTCCTTGCTTTTCTGAGTCGGAAGCTGTTGGAAGCGATGGAAATAACCTGGTTTATCCTACAGGAATAACCGTTGTTAGCCACAGGCTGGTGGTTTGGTGTGGAAGGAAAAATCCTTGGAGAAGTGCTGAGGACCGTGAAGCGAGAGCTTTGCTGGCGAATTCAAAATTAAAAATACCCAGTGCAAAAGCGACGATGGTCATAGGTTTATTTACTTACTGATATGAGCTGCAGTATTAACGAACCTTCTTTCTCCTCACAGCATTACCTGACGTGTTTCAGTGGAACTATAGCAGTGCCCTTCCTGCTCGCCGATGCCATGTGTGTTGGATTTGACCAGTGGGCTACCAGCCAGTTAATCGGGACCATTTTCTTCTGCGTGGGCATCACTACCTTGTTACAAACAACTTTTGGGTGCAGGTGAGATTCGGGACTTGCTTCTAGTCGTTGAGGTGTTGATCTGGTGGCATCTCCAGGATGCAGAGTCCAGGATCCAGCACCTACTTAGTCTGTTTTCGAAGGATAAAATTGAAATTCAAGAGAGCAGGTCACACGCAGGGCAGCTAGGGAAAGCTCTTGGAAAGCACCTCCCAAAAAAAGGTGGATCTGAAATCAGAGAAGGCTTTCCAAGGGTAAGAAAATATGCTGGGTCCTGCACTTGGGGCACAACAATCCTATGCAGAGCTACAGACTGGGAGAAGTCTGTCTAGAAAACTGCCAGGAGGAGAGGGACCTGGGGGTGTTGGTCGACAGCAACTGACCATGAGGCATCAGTGTGACCAGGTGGCCGAGAAGGTCAATGGCATCCTGGCTTGGATCAGAAATGGTGTGACCAGCAGGGCCAGGGAGGTGATTCTCCCTCTGGACTCAGCACTGGTGAGACCACTCCTTGAATCCTGTGTTCAGTTGTGGGCCCCTCAGCACAAGAAGGATGTTGAGGCTCTGGAGAGAGTCCAGAGAAGAACCACGAGGCTGGTGAAGGGGCTGGAGAACAGGCTTTATGAGGAGCGTCTGAGAGAGCTGGGGGTGTTTATCCTGGAGAAGAGGAGGCTGAGAGGAGACCTCATTGCTCTCTCTGACTACCTGAGAGGAGGTTGTGGAGAGGAGGGAGCTGGGCTCTTCTCCCAAGGGACAGGGGACAGGACGAGAGGGAATGACCTCAAGCTCCACCAGGGGAGATTTAGGCTGGAGATTAGGAGGAAGTTTTTCACGGAAAGGGTCATTGGGCATTGGAATAGGCTGCCCAGGGAGGGTGTTGATTCACCTTCCCTGGAGGGGTTTAAGGGACGAGTAGATGAGGTCCTGAAGGACATGGTTTAGTGTTTGATAGGAATGGTTGGACTCGATGATCCGATGCGTCTCTTCCAACCTGCTTGTTCTATGATTCTATGAAAATATAGCAAAGGCAGGGAGAGGAAAGACGGAGGAGGGAAATCCATGAGGACGGAGAAGGTAGATGTGTTTGTGGAGGAAAGGAAAAATTCTGACACCTTGGGAAAGACAAACTTGTCTTGATATTTTTAATATTTACTTGAGTGATGCTGTGCAGCAGTTGGGTGGTTGTGGTCAGTCCTGGAGCAAATCATGTGCTGGTTCCAGTGAAGTGCTCATCGTTTTAAAAAGGCAGAGAAAAATTACGAGGGCAAGTTGTTATTCTCGGAGCCTCAAGCTCCACCAGTGGAGGTTCAGACTAAACATTAGGAATAAATTTTTCACAGAAAGGGTCATTGGGCAGTGTCAGAGGCTGCCCAGGGAGGGGGTTGAGTCCCTTTCCCTGGAGGGGTTTAAGGGACAGATGGATGAGGTGCTGAGGGACATGGGTTAGTGTTTGATAGGAATGGTTGGACTCGATGATCCAGTGGGTCTCTTCCAACCTGGTGCTTCTGTGATTCTATGAACCGAGTGTCTCTGATCCTTTTCAGTACAAACAAATCATGTGGTTTTATTTGTTAGTCGCCAAGTGGTGACCCTTCCCTGAGCTGGAAGGAAACACGGAGGTTTGCAGGGATGTTGTGCCTCTCCCTTGGTCTCCTCTTCCCTGAGCTACTCAAGAACCTGATTCAGGTGTTAGATGAATTGTAAAAACCTGGTGCTGCTGAGAACGGGATGTTGTAAGCTTGATTAGCATGAAGATACATCATTATTAAAAAGTGTGTTCTGCAGTAACCAAAGCAGAGATGTTGGACACATTTGCTTACCCTTCTGTTGGCTCTGTGAAAATGTAGGAACAGCTGAAACTGTTCTACAACTGCTGAGTTGTAGAATCATGGAATGTGTTGGATTAGAAGGGAACTCAAAACCCATCCAGTCCCACCCCTGCCGTGAGGAGGGACACCTCCCACTGGCTCAGGGGCTCCAAGCCTCATCCAACCTGGCCTTGAACCCCTCCAGGGATGGGGCAGCCACCCTGGGAAACCTGGACCAGAGCCTCCCCACCCTCATCGTGAAGAATTTCTTCCTAATGTCTAATCCAAATCTTTCTCCTTCCAATTTGAAGCCGTTCCCTCTCGTCCCGTCACTCTGTGCCCTTGTAAAAATCCCCTCCTTGGCTTTCCTGCAGCCCCTTCCAGCACTGGAAGCCGCTCTAAGGTCTCCCCAGAGCCTTCTCTTCTCCAGACTGAACATTTTTCTGCATCGTCTTGAATAAACCAAAACCCATCAGTTAAACCAGCGCGTGTTCTAGGAATGTGCCCTCATATGGCTACTGGAATGATTTGTGGGTCGTGTTCAACTCAAGAACAATGAGCACTGCAATCCTGTGTTCCAGTAAGAAATAGATGAGCACCTCCTCACTTTTCAAGATTTATCTAAGAAACAGAATCTTTGGGTGGAGAAGTTATCGCTGTCGGGTGTGGGAGACAAGCCCAGGGTAGATCACTTGTGGCTTTGCATGAAAAAATATTCCATATTTCTTGTTTCCCAGTGTTATCCTTCAGTTGCTGGTTTAGCCTTCGTCAGCTTTTTCCTCTCCTTTCCGTTGGAAAAACCTTTCCCTTTATTTTTTTATTATCTCTTTCAAAACGTATAAAATGACTTGGCTGTTTTAAATGAGAAGTTAACTCCCGTGACCGAGCAGCAGAATGGAAGCTTTTGGAAGAGAAAATTTTCCCCAATTTTTTACCCCTTTTTGCTTGATAAAGGGATTTGGGAGGTTGGCCTCAGCGGGAGCTGGTGTCTGAGACCTTTTACTGTTCACTATTCAGTGCCTCCTCCCTGGATTTACTGGTTTGAAATCTTCCAGTTGTGTAAGAAGAGCAGGATTGTGGATGGAGACGAGCTCAACGCTTGGTGCTTCTTCCAGCTTCCACCTCAAACTTACCCGAAGAAGCTTAGTTTTTATGCTTCCTGAGTCTTGTGTGTCTTCATACAACTGAAGTTTGTCATCTTCTGGTTTTCCCTAACTAATCTTGGAATCATAGAATCATAGAATCACCAAGTTTGAAGAGACCCATCGGATCATCGAGTCCAACCATAAGTCTTTCTCTTTGTTGCTTGACGTAGAAAGGTTTGGGGCTTCTACAGAAACCAATGTCCTCCTGCATCATCCATCCTCTGCCCCACCTGCGGTTTCTTTTTACTCTCGGTGGTTTCCGCTTGCACATGTTTGTGTTCGGCAGTTGAATTCAGGTCTTCAAACAACTAAACGTGCACGTAAAGAAGACCATTTCCGCAGTTGAGTGTTTTATAACCATTGAACATGTGATTCTGTTTTTACGTAAGGGTGGGAATCGGCTATAGCTGCCGCGTTCTCTACGTGAGATCTTAAAAGTATTTATTGGCAAGTCTGTCGGCCGCGAAGTGTTTCAGCAAATAAAACCACTGTGCTTTCGGCAGGTCAGGTTCCGTGGTTTAAAGGTCCTTAAAGCTCAGTGAAGAGGAGGAGTTGTGGTCAGTTTGGTGCCCATACTAGTTTTAGGAATTCAAGCTATTTATTGAGTTATATAAGTAAGGATTCAGTCATCAACTGGCTGAGACAAATGTAGTTTTAATTTACCTAAGCCTTGTGAGTTTGTTGCTGTGCCCACTGTCCAAGCCTTCTTTTATCTGTGTGACACCTTAAGGTGATGAAGACATTTCCACATGACTTGATCTGCATGAAAAGCTCCATCTGCGCAGAGGCCAGTGCCAGAACTGAGCAAGTTAGACATGGAATTAGAATTATATCCCAGTCGTAAGCAGGCAGGACTCTACCCAGCTAGTAATGAACTGGTGGAAAACTGGTTGGCTGGAGGGCCCAGAGAGTGGTGGGAAACACAGTTAATTCCAGCTGGAGGCCAGTGACAAGTGGTGTCCCCAGGGCTTAGGGCTGGGTCCAGCCCCGTTTTATGTCTTTATCAATGACCTGGGTGAAGGCATCAAGTGCTCCCTGAGCAAGTTTGCAGATTACACTAAGCTGAGTGGAACCTGGATCTGCTGGAGGGTCAGGAGGCTCCGAAGGGATCGGAACAGGCTGGATCCATGGGCCGAGACCAATGGGATGAGGGTTAACAAGGCCAAATGGCGGATCCTGCCCTTGGGGCACAACAACCCTGAGCAGCTCCAGACTAGGAGAAGTCTGGCTGGAAAGTGCCTGGAGGAGAAGGACCTGGGGGTGTTGGTTGAAGAGGAGCCAGCAGGGGCCCAGGGGGTCAAGAAGGCCAATGGCATCCTGGCTTGGATCAGACAGAGTGTGGTCAGCAGGGCCAGGGAGGTTCTTCTCCCTCTGGACTCAGCACTGGTGAGACCGAACCTCGAATCCTGGGGTCAGTTGTGGCCCCTCAGCACAAGAAGGATGTTGAGACTCTGGAGTGAGTCCAGAGAAGAGCAACGAAGCTGATGAAGGGGCTGGAGAAGAAGGATTGTGAGGAGCGGCTGAGAGAGCTGCTGATGATCTGGTGGGTCTCTTCCAACCTGGTGATACTACAAACGTTGGCTTAGCAATCGGAAAGGTGTTTTGTAATTGTGTTCTGAGCTGCAGCTGCCTTTTTAGGAAGAGCCTAGGCAGAAGGGGCTGGTTCTCAGGCATCGGCGACCTCAAGAATTTAAGGCTCACTGCCCATCTTAGTAAATCCTGCAGGTTAACTGTCTGAGGGAAGGCTTGAGCGGTAAATACGTGAGGCACACCAGGACCGTGCGGGATGTCCGCAGGGTATTCCTTGTGCTGCAGGACTGGGAGTCTGAACCGCAGCCTCGGAACCTGACTCTATCACCGGGGAATGTGTTTGGGATGTGTCTGTTTACAGAATCAGTGCAGGGACCGAGCTGTGTAGGTGGGATAGAGGAGTAATAGCTTGTTCCAGGGATTGCGTATTTTGCCATGGGCACCAGCTTGCTCGCTTTGCCTAACGACCCTTAACAAATAAGGTGAATCATTTACTCTTGGCTACCAAACGTTGCTTCACCGAAGATTAATCTTTGGTGTTCGCTTGGAGGAAGACAGAAGGTGTGCACTCGAGTGGCTCGTGCGTTTGTTGAAGTTTGACTTTCTAATGTGGTCTTAAGCACTTCCAGTAGCTCGATTTTTACATTTAGATTTTTAGATTGCTCGTGACCCAAACTCCGTGCCAAGGATCGTTCAGCTGTCCTGGTGTCCTGGCTGCTTTGAATTTTTTTATGCCTGTTAAGCATCTACAGGGGTTTTCCCCCGACAACTTTTTCTTTTTTCCTGCTTTGTGCCTCCTCTTGATCTTTACCTGGATCTCCCACAGTTGGTTCTTTCCCTTTGCTGGTGTTTGCACTGGTGTGGATGCTCTTCATTGCGGCTGTAGAACAGCCATAAACTCAGAGCGGTTACTGCCTGAGCAATTCAGCGTTTGGTTCGTTACAATTCGAGATCTGGTGTTAAAGACAATCTTCCTACAACCCACTAACGATGGTATTTATAGAACAGTTCAAAGTGCATCTTCTCTACAGTTAAGTAACATCTGGATATGTGCAAGGTTACGCAAGCTCCAGCTGAGTCAATAAATACGTCGTTGGGACCGGTAGATGGTCTCGAGATTTTAAAAAAAAACTTTTGGGAAGTGTAAACACCGATGCTAAGAATGTCGTCTTGAAATTCTTGCAGCGTTTGTATTCATTGTTGGCAGCCTCCTGGAACATCTAATCAGCGCTTATCACCCCGACGGTTATTTACATGTACACCTGAGGATGAATGTGTGAGTGACTGAGCTTGCAAGTCATGCAGAGAGAAGGTGCTGAGTGCGCAGACGGTGTCCGGCTCCAGCGAGAGCTTCTTCTAATGTGGTGGGAGAGTAGGGACTGGCCTGGGCAGGCAAACACTCTCCTGGGTGGAAAACTGGTTGACTGGAGGGCCCAGAGGATGGTGGGAAATGGAGTGAACTCCAGCTGGAGACCAGTGCCAAGTGGTGTCCCCAGGGCTCAGTGCTGGGTCCAACCCTGTTCAATGTCTTCATCAGTGACCTGGATGAAGGCAGCGAGTGCTCCCTGAGCAAGTTTGGAGATGACACTTAGCTAGGTGGAAGCTGGATCTGCTGGAGGGTGGGGAGGCTTCAAAGGGATCTGAACAGGCTGGATCCATGGGCTGAGACCAATGGGATGAGGAGCACCCTTTTGGGAGCTCCTTTAGAAGGATCCCTGCCTGAAAGGGGCTCACAGCGAATGAGGAGGGATGGAGATAAACTAAGCAACCTAAAGGAGTGATAGGAAAAGCCAGAATTACCCAAAGTATTGCATGAACAGGTCTTGTAAACCTTTGAAAGAGGCAGAAATGATGCTTTTGTAGGTTTCTTGAAGTGGTGAAGTGAGCAATGAGGTGTTTGACCAGCCTTGAGTCCCAGTGAAGCCACAACCCTGCAGGGCTCACCACCCCCTCCCAGTCACTCGGTGGTTCTCCACTTTAAGGCTTGTGGAGCCAGCAACTTTGTGATTGTTTCAGACTCGTGGTTTTGCATCTGTTCATAGAGAGCCTTGTAAAGGGACATCGTCCCCACTATAGGGAAAGTGCTGGTCCTAGAAAAGGGAGTCCAGGCTGGATCCATGGGCTGAGACCAATGGGACGAGGTTTAACAAGGCCAAATGACAGATCCTGCCCTTGGGGCACAACAACCCTGAGCAGCTCCAGACTAGGAGAAGTCTGGCTGGAAACTGCCTGGAGGAGATGGACCTGGGGGTGTTGGTTGAACAGGAGCCAGCAGGGGCCCAGGGGGCCAAGAAGGCCAATGGCATCTTGGCTTGGATCAGACACGGTGTGGCCAGCAGGGCCAGGGAGGTTCTTCTCCCTCTGGACTCGGCACTGGGGAGACCGAACCTTGAATCCTGGGGTCAGTTGTGGCCCCTCAGCACAAGAAGGATGTTGAGGCTCTGGAGTGAGGGAGGGGATGGAGTCACCTGCAGCTGATATCGTGACACCGAGGAATGTCAGCGTCTCTCCTTTCCCTCTCCACCAGGTTACCCTTGTTTCAAGCGAGTGCTTTTGCATTCTTAGCGCCTGCTCGAGCGATTCTCTCCCTGGAGAAGTGGAAATGCAACAATACAGGTAATTGTCCTTCCTGCTTAAGTGGTGAGTGACCCAGATCACATTGAGTGCAACAGGCAAACCTTCAGGTACAGAAACTGCAAGTCATGAGCAAGAAATAGGAAAAATTCTCTCCTTTTACAATGTTAAAACTTTGTATCTTAGAAAAGCTTCACCAGGGTTTCAGGCTCAACATAAGGAAAAAATTCTTCACAGAAAGGGTGATTGGGCAGTGTCAGAGGCTGCCCAGGGAGGGGGTTGAGTCCCCTTCCCTGGAGGGGTTTAAGGGACGGGTGGACGAGGTGCTGAGGGACATGGGTTAGTGATTGATGGGAATGGTTGGACTCCATGATCCAATGTGTCTTTTCCAACCTAGCGATTCTATGATTCTATCAAAGTGGCTGAGGAATAAACACTTGTGTGTTTTTCTTTCTTCTTTTCGTAAGATGTAACAGTTACAAACGGAACAACAGAGCTGCTTCACACCGAGCACATCTGGTACCCCAGAATCCGAGAGGTAATGCAGGCGCAGCCTTTAGCTCTTCATCTCTGTGCCTCCAGTTCCGTTTCTCCCCTCACCATCTCTGTGTTCTCGTCTTTGAGTTGGTAATTTCCTCCTCCCGCTGCGATTTTCGTTTGAGTAGATCCCCTCTGCTCATTTCATGAAAAAGCCTTCATCTTTTCAGCGTGTTCATGGCTGGACGCAAGGACAAAGGGGTTAGTTTACCACATGCCAAAAAGATGCGCAGTAAAAAGGCACAAAAGCGAGAGAAAACGCTATTCTAGTAAGACTTTTGCGATTTGTGCTCAGCGGTAGCAGTTCAGCTGCTGCCGCTGCTCACTAGGCTGTCCCATGGAAGGTAAATGCGCCGTGAGCAAATCTCTCATCCCTAGGGGTCTGAAGGTGGAGGCTATGCCGGTAAGACTCTTCCAAGAGACTTGCTGAAATGTGTCCGACTCCTTCTCCACTCGCAGCACTGCGGATGAGGGTCGTGCCCCGGCGTCCCAGCAGGGTCTAGATAGCATAGTCCAAATCAAAAAAAAAAAAAAAAAAAAAAAGCGTGTGTCATGGAATTTATCTCCCATCCCGTTGACTTTGGGCTGCGAAGCTTTTTTTTTAATTAAAAACAACCCCTCTCTCTTCCCCATGTTCAAACCATAGCTCCATCCTGCCAAGAGCCCTGCAGCCAAGAGGGCTGACAGTCTCCTGAGACCACAGCGCTGCTCTATACCAGCTTCTAAGGAGCATTTGTGAACAGTGCAGCACACACTCTGCCCCTAGGAGCTAGGAGCATCACCTCCGTGGCGCCACCAACCCTTGCCGGTTCGATCTGAGAGCTTAAAGGTTAGCCTGGAACCCAGGTCTCCTGTCTGACAAGTGTGATGTGCTATCCACACAACTACCGGACTGGCCCACTGGTCTGTTTGTGGAATAGTTTTGTGGAGAAAAAAACCATAAGTGTTATGCTTAAGCGATAATCAAGTCACTTTAAAACATAATGAGCTGTTTTATGACGAAAAGTTTGCTGAGTTCTTCTGTGTCGCTGAGTTCTTTTTTAACTGAAGTTTGTAATCCAGAGCAGAAAAATTAGACCTTTTTTGCGGTCGCCTGCGAGATTTGACTGAACTGTCTCTTTCCCCCCATTCTTGTGTGTTCAGATCCAAGGTGCTATCATCATGTCCTCCTTGATAGAAGTGGTGATCGGTTTGCTCGGCCTCCCTGGGGCGCTGCTGCGATATATTGGACCTCTGACCATCACGCCGACCGTGGCTCTCATCGGCCTCTCCGGTTTCCAAGCGGCTGGAGAAAGAGCAGGCAAACACTGGGGTATCGCCATGTTGTAAGTAGGCCTGGGGGTTCTTGGCTTAGGGAACTCACCGTGCAGGAATTTCGGGCTGCCAGGAAAAAGCTGGAGTCTGCTCGGTTGTCAGGCTGCCCAGAGAGGAGGTTGAGTCAACTTCCCTGGAGGGGTTTAAGGTGGACAAGGTGCTGAGGGACATGGGTTAGTGATTGATGGGAATGGTTGGACTCAACCCGGTGGGTCTCTTCCAACCTGGTTGTTCTATGATTCTCTGAAGTAGTGTTGCAGAGCTCCCAGCCTGGAGAAACAGCGCAGGCCGGAGCGTGAGTGAGTGTGGATGGGATAGGCTGGCAGTCTGGGAATAAAGACACCAGCAACTCAGGAACAGGAGGAGGGAGAAGGGAACAGCTGAATGCGAGATGTGGAGGGCAGGGAGTTTTATAGAACTGTAATTGGTCTGGGAGCCATTGGCTCATCACAAGAAGGATGTTGAGGCTCTGGAGCGAGTCCAGAGAAGAGCAACAAAGCTGGGGAAGGGGCTGGAGAACAAGGATTGTGAGGAGTGTCTGAGAGAGCTGGGGGTGTTTATGCTGGAGAAGAGGAGGCTGAGGGGAGACCTCATTGCTCTCTGCAACTGCCTGAAAGGAGGTTGTGGAGAGGAGGGAGCTGGGCTCTTCTCCCAAGGGACAGGGGACAGGATGAGAGGGAATGGCCTCAAGCTCCACCAGGGGAGGCTCAGGATGGACATTAGGAAAACAATTTTTCACGGAAAGGTTGATTGGTCACTGTCAGAGGCTGCCCAGGGAGGGGCTTGAGTCCCCTTCCCTGGAGGGGTTTAAGGGACAGGTGGCCGAGGTGCTGAGGGACATGGGTTAGTGTTTGGTGGGAATGGTTGGACTCCATGATCCAGTGGGTCTCTTCCAACCTGGTGATTCTATGATTCTATGAAAATACCAGAGAGATTGCTGGACACCTTTTATTTCTGTTTTTATGCTGCTGTGGTAGGTGGCTGTTATTCTGCAAAAGTGAGCAAATAGCATTGGTTGTCGCAGTGCAGGTGTCATTATTGGTTTGCTTACCTGTAGCCAAGAGAAATTTGTATGATGGCAGAGAGCACATCAATTTCAGTGAATACTGATAAGGCCTAAGTGGACAGATTTCTGTTTAGTAGCTAAAAAGGCTTTTAGAGGGAATTTCAGGGCATGATGCTTGTGCTTTTGTAGGTGTTGGTGCCAGGGAAATTAAAGAATTGAGGTGAGGGGTATGAAAGGGAATGACTGAGAAACCATGAGATGAAGAGAAGACAAAACCTTCCTGTGAGATGCTGCGGATAACCAGAAAACAGGATGGAAATCACGTTTTAGGTAGAAGCAAACTGGCTGAAGCAGTTGCTGCTTTCATTGTACAGCGACCAACTTGTCCAGCGGAAGGAATGACTTGATGAGATCAGATTCCAATCTAATCTGTTTGCACAGCACTTTGAACGTGTCAAGTGTTCTGTAAGTGCAGCTTGTGAGGAAAAGGGCTGTTTAATTCCCTTTTATCTTGGATGTTAGCACCGGGGATGGTTTTGGAGCTTTTTGGAGCTGTGTTACGGCCTGTGAAACAGTCCTGACTGATGTTAAATGGGTCAAGCAGACCTTTGGGGAACTGGACAGGGAAACCTGTCATCGAAGGTGACGTTTTAGAGGTGGAAACAAATCAGTTAAGGAGCAGCATTTAAATACTATTGAGCCAGTAAGCATTTCATAGAATCATAGAATCACCAGGTTGGAAGAGACCCACCGGATCATCGAGTCCAACCATTCCCATCAAACACTAACCCGTGTCCCTCAGGTTTTCTGGTTCTGCCACATGAAAATGCACACGAGATTGTTGAAAAGAACTTTGTAGCCATGGAGAGCCCCTCAGCAGCCCATGATCCCTACAGGATGGGGGCACTTGAAATTGTCTTGACTGTTGTGATGAGATAAAAACGCTGCGGTGCTATCTCACCCAGCAGAATAACGCCTGGGAAGAGCCGTTACCCTCAATTAACTAACCACAGGTGCTGTTTGACCTGACTCTCCCATTTCCCAAACCCTTTTCTGCCCTTGCTTGTTCTGCAGGCGCAGAGCTGAACTCATTTAATCCATGAAAGGGGAAAATGACTCCTGAATTGGTCTTTACCTGGTGAACAAAGCTGTTACGTTGGCTTTGAGAGATCTGGCAGCGCTTACAGAGTGGCAGCTGTGCAGCTAGTGTAAGAGTAATCGCAATAATATCGATTATTACAGTATTTTTGATAGGAATGGTTGGACTCGATGATCCGGTGGGTCTCTTCCGACCTGGTGATTCTGTGATTCTCTGTGTTCCTATTTATTTAGGAGAGAGTTGTAAATCATAGAATCACCCGGTTGGAAGAGACCCACCAGATCATCAAGTCCAACCATTCCTATCAAACACTAACCCATGTCCCTCAGCACCTCGTCCACCCGTCCCTTAAACCCCTCCAGGGAAGGGGACTCAAGCCCCTCCCTGGGCAGCCTATTCCAATGCCCCAATCACCCTTTCCATGAATTACTTTTTCCTGCTGTCCATCCTGAGCCTCCCCCGGTGGAGCTTGAGGCCATTCCCTCTCGTCCTGTCCCTTGGGAGAAGAGCCCAGCTCCCTCCTCTCCACAACCTCCTCTCAGGGAGTTGTAGAGAGCAATGAGGTCTCCCCTCAGCCTCCTCTTCTCCAGGATAAACACCCCCAGCTCTCTCAGATGCTCCTCATCCTCATAAGAGACTCCTGTCCTGGCGGCTGGTGGGGCTGGGGAGCTGCTGGGAGGGACTGGAGCCCAAGTAGAGCCCATTTTTTCCTTAATGGACTTCGGGAGAGAAGCCAGAATGTTTCCTGGATGCAAGGAGAAGGCACCTTTGCCATTCGAGCGTAGTCAGGGTGAAGCCTCTAAATGACACCTTTCTTGTGCAGAGCTGGAGACACAGGGAGAATAAAGCTCTCTTTTGTTTCTTCCAGCCTGAAACTGAGCCTGGACGGGGAAAAAAAAAAGGGGAGAGAGGCTTAAAATCCGCCTCTTTTTCTAAGTCAGCTGATAAAAACATAATCTCAAATTTCAGAAAAGCTTTTGCTTCTTCACATGCTTGAGGCTTTGTGCAGCTCTCTGACAGCAGCTGCTTCCGAACTCATCAACCTGCCCTGGCTTTTTAGTTTTAATTGGAAATTTCATTTAGGCGTAGAGCTAAATTAATTTTTAGCATAGAGAGGAGCTTAGTTCTGACAAGGAGGGGAAATATATAATACTTGAGGATTTAAAAGCTGTGATAAACTGGGTTGCGGGTGAGCTGCAGTTGAATGGGATCTCAGAGGCTTGGGGGGGGCTCTGTTCTGCTTGATGCGGAAAGGTATGTATACAAAAAAAAATAGAGGTTCTCAAGAATTGAGGAAAGAATTGAGTTTTATGCTTTGAAATGTGAGGAGGAATGTGAAAGGAGTTTATAGAGAGGAGGGAGCTGGGCTCTTCTCCCAAGGGACAGGGGACAGGACAAGAGGGAATGGCCTCAAGCTCCATCAGGGGAGGGTCAGACTGGACATTAGGAAATTTTTTTTCATGGAAAGGGTCACTGGGCAGTGTCAGTGGCTGCCCAGGGAGGGGGTTGAGTCTCTTTCCCTGGAGGGGTTTAAGGGACAGGTGACCGAGGTGCTGAGGGACATGGGTTAGAGATTGATGGGAATGATTGGACTCCATGATCCGGTGGGTCTCTTCCAACCTGGCTGTTCTATGATTCTAAGTGCACTGTGCCAGCCTCCGGTTTTCCTGGTTCTCCCTATCCACAGGAGCAGTGTTTGTGCTTCAGTCGCCAAGCAGACCTGGGCTCGCAGGTAGAGTTTGGGTTGGAGCGAGCATTGCAGCACAACTCGGTGCTGAGGAGACCTTCCTTCAGTCTGATTTGTTTCCCTGCTCCGTTCACACGTGTGCTGCTGGCTGGTTTGGCAGCAATTTAGAACACAAGTTGTGTTGGTTTGTGTTTCAAGCAATAATCACAGAATCACAGAATGGTTTGGGTTGGAAGGGACCTCAGAGCTCATCCAGTTCCACCCCTGCCATGAGCAGGGACACCTCCTACTGGATCAGGGGCTCCAAGCCCCATCCAACCTGCCCTTGAACCCCTTCAGGGATGGAGCAGCCACCACCGCTCTGGGCAACCTGTTCCAGGGCCTCCTCACCCTCATTGTGAAGAATTCCTTTCTAATGTCTAATTTAATCTTCTTCTTCCAATTTGAAGGCACTCCCCCTTGTCCTATCACTCCAAGCCTTTGTAAAAAAGTCCCTCCCCATCTTTCCTGCAACCCCTTTCAGTATTGGAAGCTGCTCTAAGGTCTCCCTGGAGCCTTCTCTTCTCCAGGCTGAACAAACCCAACTCTCTCAGCCTGTGCTCATAGCAGAGGTTCATCTTCTTGGCCTCCTCTGGGTTTTCTATAACAATTCCATGTCCTTATGTTGAGGATTCCAGAACTGGACACAGGACCTCATCTGTGGTCACAAGAGTAGAGTAGAAAAGCAGAAATCCCCTCCCTTCCCCTGCTGGCCCTGCTGCCTTTCATAGAATCATAGAACAACCAGGTTGGAAGAGACCCACCGGATCATTGAGTACAACCATTCCCATCAAACACTAAACCCAGAACATGATTTGCCCTCTGAGCTGTGACCACACATTACTGGCTCATGTGGAGCTTCTCTAATAAATCGTTTAAAAGATATTCTCTTATGATACCTTCTCTTCTGCTAAATTTAAAAAGTACATCTCTGTTTCTGTCTGCAGAGCCTGAGCAGGTTTGTGCCAAGTAGGGTTTATATTGCAGTGATGCTCACGATGTGTCTCTCTTTTCCCACCTCCCTCCTTTTTTTTTTATCTCAGGACTATTTTTCTAGTGTTGTTGTTTTCCCAGTATGCCCGAAACGTCAAATTTCCCCTCCCCATTTACAAGTCCAAGAAAGGATGGACAGCGTACAGGCTGCAGCTCTTCAAGATGTTCCCTGTGAGTAGTTGAACTTGTTCCTCCATTGGCAAAAAAAACCAAACCCCTAATTTGTGTTTTTGGGATATTTATCTTGATTTTTATTTTTCTTCGTGGTACAGTAGAGCATGAAGGGGAGATGAGTGTTTAAATGGCTTTCTGGGGAACTTGATTCACTGGCTCCAGCTTCATTCACTGGCTCCTTCGCCAGGAAAGGGTCTCAGGTCCATCTCTGATGAAGAGTTGGGGTCATGGAGAGAGGAAAGAGGAAGGTGATTTGATGCAGGCAGCGAAAGCCTAAACTGAGCTCACCAGAAAGGGGCAGCAAGATCGTTATCTTCTCATTTGATGAAAGCTCCGTTCTCCCCTGTGAAAGGATTTTTATTTCTCTGGTAAAACTGAGACTAATTCTCTGGGTTGTGTAGGTGCCCAATTGGAAACTTTCCCATTTTGTTAGGGGCGAGAATCACTTGCTGGTCCTCTAAGGCTTTTGTAACAGAGTTTGGGGGGGGAAATGCCTGATGGATCTGATACAGGATTTGCCACTTGTTCAGACCTTGAATATCCCTTATAATCAAGGCAGTTGTGTGTGTGATACTCTCTGCTCTTCTAGCTCTTTGCTCTTGATGAATATTGCCAGCGAGGGGTTATTTTAAACCACTTTTTCTCTCCTCCTTGGCAGATTATCTTGGCTATTCTGGTGTCGTGGTTGCTTTGCTTCATCTTCACCGTCACAGACGTCTTTCCCCCTGACAGTTCCAAGTACGGCTTCTACGCTCGCACAGACGCCCGGCGAGGGGTGCTGCTGGTAGCTCCGTGGTTCAAGGTTCCCTATCCTTGTAAGTGTGTCTGGATTTAAAGGCTGATTTCCTAAGAGCTTGTGAGCATCATTCTTATTGTCTATTCCCATCCCTTCTCTTGTCGTGCTGGTCCTACTCCTTTGGACACAGCTCAGGACGTGGTTGGTTTCCTGGGCTACAAGCTCAACTTGAGCTTCTTTGCCCAGGAAGGAGGTCGAGTCGCCTTCCCTGGAGGGGTTTAAGGGACGGGTGGATGAGGTGCTGAGGGACATGGGTTAGTGTCTGATAGGAATGGTTGGACTCCATGATCCATGGGGCTGGAGAACAGGCCCTATGAGGAGCAGCTGGGAGAGCTGGGGGTGTTCATCCTGGAGAAGAGGAGGCTGAGGGGAGACCTCATTACTCTCTACAACTACCTGAAAGGAGGTTGTGGAGAGGAGGGAGCTGGGCTCTTCTCCCAAGTGACAGGGGTCAGGACAAGAGGGAATGGCCTCAAGCTCCACCAGGGGAGATTTAGGCTAGAGATTAGGAGGAAGTTTTTCACACAGAGGGTCACTGGGCATTGGAATAGGCTGCCCAGGGAGGTGGTTGATTCACCTTCCCTGGAGGGGTTTAAGGGACGTGTGGATGAGGTCCTGAGGGACATGGGTTAGTGTTTGATAGGAATGGTTGGAGTCGATGATCCAATGGGTCTCTTCCAACCTGGTGATTCTATGATTCTTAACCCCCAGCAACCCCAAATCCATCTCTTCAGGACTGCTCTCAATCCATTCTCCCCCCAGCCTGTGGTTTGATACCTTAAAGTCTCACAATAAGGAAGACCCAAGTCTCTGAAACTTGAATTTGTAGAAGGTGCTTGCAGGGTTGAGGGTTTATCTGGGTAACTCTTGACTTCTGATAACGGTTTGTGACTGGGTAGGTCACATGGATTTTCAGGGAATGGTTGATTTATCTGCATTTGCCAAATCTGTTAATGTTATAGATTAATAAGGATTTGTTACAATAAATCCTGGAGAGCTACTGAAGTCATTGATTATCTAATGAATCAGTATCGTGTGGAGTTTATTTGAGCTTAACACACTTCCCTGCCCCAAACACACCCTGTGAGGACCTGGGCTGATGGGAGAGTGCCAGTCAGTGCTTATCGGGGGACAAAAAAGCATCTGCAAGGGAATGCAACAAGTTTTAGATGACACTTTGGATGTTTGTGTTGTTTTGGGGCCACCTCTAAGCTGAAAGCTGCTCAGGGTTGTTGCTTGTGGTTGTTGCTAATGACCTCAAGCTCCGCCAGGGGAGATTTAGGCTGGAGATTAGGAGGGAGTTTTTCACACAGAGGGTCATTGGGCATTGGAATAGGCTGCCCAGGGAGGTGGTTGATTCACCTTCCCTGGAGGTCTTTAAGGCACAGGTAGATGAGGTCCCGAGGGACATGGTTTAGTGTTTGATGGGAATGGTTGGACTCGATGATCCTGTGGGTCCCTTCCAACCTGGTTGTGCTATGATTCTATGAGAGCGAGCGGCATGACTGGGTCTGCCCAGAAATTAATGGAGCAATAACAGAATCATGTTCTGCAGGGACAGAACGAGGAATAGGACTGAACACACCATGAGGCAGCTTCCTTGTGGTTTTCCACGCTCTTTGCTTCTGATTAGTTCTAAAGAAACGCTCGTGAGATGTGTAATGGAAGCTTTTGGGAAAGAAGGGGAGGAAACCATCTCCTCTCAAGGTCTCCACCTTGATTAGACCATTTGTGTTTGTGAGTCATAGAATCACAGAATCACCAGGTTGGAAGAGACCCACTGGATCATCGAGTCCAACCGTTCCCATCAATCACTAACCCATGTCCCTCAGCACCTCGTCCACCATCCCTTAAACCCTCCAGGGAAGGGGACTCAACCACCTCCCTGGGCAGCCTCTGACACTGCCCAATCAACCTTTCTGTGAAAAATTCTTTGCTGATGTTCAGCCTGACCCTCCCCTGGTGGAGCTTGAGGCCATTCCCTCTCATCCTGTCCCTTGGGAGAAGAGCCCAGCTCCCTCCTCTCCACAACCTCCTCTCAGGGAGTTGCAGAGAGCAATGAGGTCTCCCCTCAGCCTCCTCTTCTCCAGGATAAACACCCTCAGCTCTCTCAGACGCTACTCAGAATCCTTGTTCTCCAGCCCCTTCCCCAGCTTCGTCGCTCTTCTCTGGACTTGCTCCAGAAGCATTGATCCTTCCCTGTTTGTGTGACTTAAAGTTCCTTTTGTTGCAAGATCTTCTCATCTATTTCAAAGAGGAAAAAAGCATCAAGGCGTCACTTTGGAAAACTTGCCAAGCTTTTCTACAGGCGTAAATGAATCTTATTTTCTCTTCTACAAAAGTTCAGAGCTGGGAGGTGTTTGTGCAGTGAATTTAGCTACTGCCTGGCCAGACTCGACTTGTAACCAAAGACTGAGTTTTCAGAGCAATAATAATTAAGTGGCATCCGCCTCACTGACCAGAATTGGTTTTCACAAGCAGTAGTTCAAATTCCTTCCTTCTGAGCACAAGGAATTTTATTTTGGTTGGGGTTTCAGGGCTTTTGGGTTCTTTCCAAGTTTCTCCTTTGCTCTTTTCATCGACTTGAACTCGCCAGACTGCGTTACCGGGAAGGGAGTTTGTTGATTCCGTTAACGATGATGAATAAAATTGCTCCTTGAATACTGTGTCTAGTTCTGGGCCCCTCACCACAAGAAGGACGTTGAGGCTCTGGAGCGAGTCCAGAGAAGAGCAACGAGGCTGGTGAAGGGGCTGGAGAACAGGCCCTATGAGGAGCAGCTGAGAGAGCTGGGGGTGGAGAAGAGCTGGAGAAGAGGAGGCTGAGAGGAGACCTCATTACTCTCTACAACTCCCTGAAAGGAGGTTGTAGAGAGGAGGGAGCTGGGCTCTTCTCCCAAGGGACAGGACGAGAGGGAATGACCTCAAGCTCTGCCAGGGAAGATTTAGGCTGGAGATTAGGAGGACGTTTTTCACAGAAAGGGTCATTGGGCATTGGAATAGGCTGCCCAGGGAGGTGGTTGATTCCCCTTCCCTGGAGGTGTTTAAGGCACAGGTGGATGAGGTTTTGAGGGACTTGGTTTAGTGTTTGATGGGAATGGTTGGACTAGAAGATCTGATGGGTCCCTTCCAACCTGGTTGTTCTGTGATTCTGTGATTCTGTGTTTTGATATCTGAATGGTTTTCTGTGGCACGAGAAGAGTTCGGTTTTCTTTTCTTCGCAGTTCAGTGGGGGCTGCCAACAATTTCAGCCGCCGGAGTTATAGGGATGCTCAGCGCGGTGGTCGCGAGTATTATCGAATCCATAGGGGATTATTACGCCTGCGCCAGGTTGTCTTGCGCTCCTCCTCCACCTATTCATGCAATAAACAGGTATGGAAATAAAATGAAATATTTATCAGTGTCTTCAGCTATTTTTTTAACTATTTTTAGTGTTTTCCCTTGCGATGAGACAGGAGAGTGTTCTGTCTTTAAATATTCGGTTGGTCAAGCACAAGCACTGAGGGGCTGGAATACAAACTGCAGTTGTCACTTTGAATTGTTTTGTTGTAAATGTCACGTTGGAAGCTCATCCCTGTTCCTGCCAGAGTTCCTGGAAGTTAATAAAATACAAATTCTGTAGGGACACAGCTCTGAATCAGCCCTGGAATCAGGGATGCTGCTCAAAGCCACCTGAGATGCAAATTTAGGAACAAAGAGCAGTGCTGAGCGTGACTTGAATGGTTTTGTGATTCTCTCATTTTAAGGGAGGGTGTCTGAGACGGGAAACGGAACTCGAGTTGGTTTTCTAAGTGTGTCAGAATCATAATAATTCACGTGGGACAGACAGCGTCCCAGGCAGACGTGAAGCACCATTAGTGATTCGGTGCTAATACGAGTTTGTCTGCTTTTTCTCTTTGTGATTTCCAGAGGGATTTTTATCGAGGGTCTCTCGTGTGTCCTGGACGGAGTATTTGGGACAGGGAATGGGTCCACTTCTTCCAGCCCCAACATTGGTGTCTTGGGCATCACTAAGGTAGGTGCTTTACCTCATTGGTGCTGTGAATGGAGTGTTTCATCTCCTCTGGTGGATGCTTTGTGTCAGTTCATGTTTCACAGCATGATCCTCTTCCAGGAAACCATGTGACTCAGTGCTTCACGCAGATAAACCTCACGCAGCTTCTGAATTACCCTGACATTGTCTGTACCATATTCTGATGGAAAAGCGTTATAGATAAAGACCTGAAACATAGGATTTTTGTTCAATGTAAAGCGTCCATAAAGCAGCTGCTGCCAAAGAAGCTCTCGCTTTGAAAACCAAGGAGATATTCCAAGGCTCTGGAGTGTTTGGAGCTGAGGCAGAAACACTGAATTGTATAGAATCATAGAATCAGAATCACCAGGTTGGAAAAGACCCACCGGATCAAGTCCAACCATTCCCATCAAACACTAACCCATGTCCCTTAAACCCCTCCAGGGGAGGGGACTCAACCCCCTCCCTGGGCAGACTCTGACAGTGGCCAATGACCCCTTCCATGAAAAATTTTTTCCTAATGTCCAGTCTAAACCTCCCCCGGTGGAGCTTGAGGCCATTCCCTCTCTTCCTGTCCCCTGTCCCTTGGGAGAAGAGCCCAGATCCCTCCTTTCCACAACCTCCTCTCAGAGAGCTGGAGAGAGCAATGAGGTCTCCCCTCAGCCTCCTCTTCTCCAGGATAAACCCCCCCAGCTCTCTCAGACGCTCCTCATAGGGCCTGTTCTCCAGCCCCTTCCCCAGCTTCGTTGTTCTTCTCTGGACTCGCTCCAGAGCCTCAACATCCTTCTTGTGCTGAGGGACCACAACTGACCCCAGGGTTCGAGGTTCAGTCTCCCCAGTGCTGAGTCCAGAGGGAGAAAAGCTTCCCTGGCCCTGCTGACCACACTCTGTCTGATCCAAGCCAAGATGCCCTTGGCCTTCTTGGCCCCCTGGGCCCCTGCTGGCTCCTCTTCAACCAACACCCCCAGGTCCTTCTCCTCCAGGCACTTTCCAGCCAGACTTCTCCTAGTCTGGAGCTGCTCAGGGTTGTTGTGCCCCAAGTGCAGGACGCGGCATTTGGCCATGTTAACCCTCATCCCGTTGGTCTCAGCCCATGGATCCAGCCTGTTCCAATCCCTTTGGAGCCTCCTGACCCTCCAACAGATCCAGCTTCCACCCAGCTCAGTGTCATCCATAAACTTGCTCAGGGAGCACTCGCTGCCTTCATCCAGGTCATTGATAAGGCATTGAGCAGGGCTGGACCCAGCACTGAGCTCTGGGAACCGATACTCTCCTGGATGTCTTGGCAACTTCCAAGTTACTGCTACCCTAAATATTTATTTCCATCCTGACAGGTGTTTAAGGCACTGAGCATGTTTAGGGGCTTATGACTGTTACTCAGCATTATATAAGCACTGAGGGATTCCTTTGTTCACGTGTGGAACTGGGTGTGCTGAACACTTTGCTGAACCAGGAGACCTTGGACTGCAGATAGATCTTCGTATTATTAGTTTAACCTTGATAAGCAGTATCAACAGATAAGAAATAGCAACATCTTTTGGAGTTATTTTGCTTGGAAGCCGTAAATCTCCTTCCTGAGTACAAGACAGCAAATGTCTGCTCTCCCCTCCCAGTAACTCATCCCTCCGACTGCTCCCAGCACAGAGGATGAATTTATCTTCAGCCATTTCTTTCTGCACAAAGGACGATTCTGTTCGCGTTCGGGGTTGGGATATAAACACTGACAGCACCACCTGCTGTCGCTACACGTCCTCGTTCAGCTGCTGATGGAAATTTCCTAAGAGACATTTCGATTAGGAAAACCCTCAAAGGAAGGTTTATTCTGCTCTGCTCCCTTTCTGTTGACGCTTCGCAGGGTTCGATGTGAATTAACCACACTTTGTAATTAACAGTTGGCAGAGAGGAGTGTTCAGTTTGCTTTGGAGCGGCAGAGAAGGCCTGTTAGACTGGCAGCTGTCAGGGAACAGCAGTGACCATGTGATAAAAATCAAACTTTTCAGGATTTAGCTTGCGATTTTACGATCACGGAAGCTTGAAAAGAAGCGGCGACTGCAAACGAGAAGAGTTAAAATAAATCGCGAGGCGTGACGTTGGGCCGAGCACGGACTTTTCCCATCGTCCTCTCCTGTTTTTGTTCTCCTGCAGGTTGGAAGCCGCAGGGTTATTCAGTACGGGGCGGCCTTCATGCTCTTGCTTGGGATGGTCGGCAAGTTCAGTGCTCTCTTTGCGTCGCTGCCGGACCCCGTGCTTGGTGCCCTCTTCTGCACACTCTTTGGTAACGTGGTTTTGCTCCTCCCTACTCTCTCCTCTAGCCTTTTCCTCCACTGCTGTGTTTCCATCCATGCTGCTAGTTTTTTGGGTTTTTTTTTTTTGAAGAAAAAGGCTATGCAGAAGCTGAAACTTGGTTTGTTTTTCCCCTTTAGGGATGATTACAGCCGTGGGCCTGTCTAACCTCCAGTTCATCGATTTAAATTCTTCCCGTAACCTGTTTGTACTTGGATTTTCCATTTTCTTCGGACTCGTCCTTCCGAGCTATCTCAAACAAAATCCGCTGGTCACAGGTACGTGTTTCCACTCATTGATATGTAGTTTTACCTCGTACCCATGTGCAAAGGGGTAAATAGGAAAAAACAAAGTATTATGGAGCCAGTAAAAGTGATGGAGGAGAACTAATTGAGATGTCGCAGTGGGAGACATCTGGATTTGTCCTGCACGATCGCAGAGCAGTGGAAGGAGGCGATTGCCTTTTGGACTGGGAGGAAGACTAAAAGGGGTGAATCCAAGTTAGAGTCATAGAATCAGCAGGTTGGAAGAGACCCACTGGATCATCGAGTCCAACCATTCCCATCAATCACTAAACCATGTCCCTCAGCACCTCGTCCACCCGTCCCTTAAACCCCTCCAGGGAAGGGGACTCAACCCCCTCCCTGGGCAGCCTCTGACACTGCCCAGTGACCCTTTCTGTGAAAAAAATTTCCCGAATGTCCAGCCTGACCCTCCCCTGGCAGAGCTTGAGGCCATTCCCTCTCGTCCTGTCCCTTGGCAGAAGAGCCCAGCTCCCTCCTCTCCAGTTGTAAGTGAAGTTAAAAGAATAAAGGGAAACACCAAAGCAGAACTTGGAAGCTGGGAATTAGTTTCAGAGCTGTGGACACATCTTCTGAATTGGAGAAAACTCATTGTAGGCTGTGAGCCATGTCGGTGAATCCATGGAGGGTTTGTGGCCGTAGGTGTCATCAGAAGGTTCTTTGCAGGAATCCTAAAGTCCTTTGGCTGGAGTTATAACTCCCTTTTTTTTGACAGCTGTTTCCTCCCAACCAGCTTTAAGAGTAGATCTACCCTAAATTTGTCCAGAAAAGCAGATTATTCCAGCAGAATCATAGCATCACCAGGTTGGAAGAGACCCACCGGACCACCGAGTCCAACCACAGATGATACATTAATAATGTTCTTTTCTGATTGGTGCTGGGAGGTCTGACCCGTTTAAGAAATAAAGGTTTAGGAAAGGGATTATTTCAGTCCCCATGATTTTACATGAACATTTTTCCTCTTATTTTAACCAATTCTATCTGCAGTAAGAATTAAAATGTCAGTTAACATCATTTTTAGAAGCACCTGGACTTTCAGGGAGTTTGATTTGGGGAAAAAAAAGGGGTCTCCGTGGTGTAAATGCTGAGGATGCTGATGTAGAATCATAGAATCATAGAACAACCAAGTTGGAAGGGACCCCTCGGATCTTCTAGTCCAACCATTCCTATCTAACACTAAACCAAGTCCCTCAAGACCTCATCCACCCGTCCCTTAAACACCTCCAGGGAAGGTGAATCAACCCCCTCCCTGGGCAGCCTGTTCCAATGCCCAATAACCCTCTGTGTGAAAAACTTCCTCCTAATCTCTAGCCTAAATCTCCCCTGGTGGAGCTTGAGGCCATTCCCTCTCGTCCTGTCCCCTGTCCCTTGGGAGAAGAGCCCAGCTCCCTCCTCTCTACAACCTCCTCTCAGGGAGTTGTAGAGAGTAATGAGGTCTCCTCTCAGCCTCCTCTTCTCCAGGATAAACACCCCCAGCTCTCTCAGCCGCTCCTCAGCATGTAGATGCTGGTATAGATGCTGAAGATTCTGCATCTATTTCCACACGGTTTTAAGGGTCCTATTTCCTAGAATCCTAGAAGAACCAGGTTGGAAGAGACCCACCAGATCATTGAGTCCAACCATTCCTATCAAACCAGGATGGTGTGAGGTTGGCTGGAGGGAACCGACACTGTGGGCTCAACGATGCTCGGGTGCAGCCCAGTCGCATCAAGAACCCCCCAAGCTGAGCCCTTTGCTCCTCAAATCCAAGGATCTGATGCTCAACGATTGCTCCAGCACCATAAAATAAACCCAAAATCCACCTGCCAAGTGAAATCCGGCATCCCCGAAGACACTGGTGGTGATGCAAGTGAGCTCAGCCCAACAGCTCCTGGTGCGATTCCTCACCGGGTTGAGAGAGAACCATCAAAAAGCCACAAAAAACCCACAAAGGCAATCATAGAATCATAGAACAACCAGGTTGGAAGGGACCCATTGGATCTTCTAGTCCAACCATTCCTATCAAACACTAAACTGTCCCTCAAGACCTCATCCACCCGTCCCTTAAACACCTCCAGGGAAGGTGACTCAACCACCTCCCTGGGCAGCCTATTCCAATGCCCAATGACCCTTTCCGTGAAAAACTTCCTCCTAATCTCCAGCCTAAATCTCCCCTGGAGGAGCTTGAGGCCATTCCCTCTTGTCCTGTCCCCTGTCCCTTGGGAGAAGAGCCCAGATCCTCCTCTCCACAACCTCCTTTCAGGTAGTTGTAGAGAGCAATGAGGTCTCCTCTCAGCCTCCTCTTCTCCACGATAAACACCCCCAGCTCTCTCAGACGCTCCTCATAGGACCTGTTCTCCAGCCCCTTCACCAGCTTTGTTGCTCTTCTCTGGACTTGCTCCAGAGCCTCAACATCCTTCTTGTGCTGAGGGGAATGAACCAACCCCAGTGTTCTGGGTCTCCTGCCCGGCTCTGAGGGGAGAAAATCAAATTCCTGGAGGAGCCCCAGCACCTCGTTGCCTTCCAGCTCCATCTGTCGCCTTCAAGAGGGGAGTCGAACCAATTGTCCTTTCTTATCCCACCCCGACCTGGCCCCACCAGCCCATCTTGGGGACCTTCCCACACTTTTGGGGTGTGCGGTTCCAAAAATGAAAACAACACAAGAAAAAAAAAAAATTTCACCCTCCAAACACGCAACCGGAGGTCAGAATAAGCCAAAAAAAAAGGCCTAAAACCTCATTTGAGTGAGTTCCTCAGTGATTTCAGTTCCTCAGTGAACTCAGTAGAGTTTTCCTGGTTATCTGGCTCTAAATCAGTAGGATGTGTATGTGCCGCTAAAAATTCAAATTCTAATTTTTTTTTTTTCCTCCTGATCTTCTAGGAATAGCAGGCATTGACCAAGTGCTGAATGTTCTCCTCACCACAGCAATGTTCGTCGGGGGCTGCGTTGCCTTCATTTTGGATAACACCATTCCAGGTCAGCACATCAACTTGTATTTGACGTCAAATCCTAACTGTCTGAGTGAAGGTAGCAGATGAGCAGAGGTCACTGCTTTTGCTGGTGATTTCTCTAGCACCCAGAGCAGACCTCATGTGTCTTGGTTCCCTTGAGAATCTCAGTTGCAGTTTATAGAATCATAGAATCACCAGGTTGGAAGAGACCCATCAGATCATCAAGTTCAACCATTCCCATCAATCACTAACCCATGTCCCTCAGCACCTCGGCCACACGTCCCTTAAACCCCTCCAGGGAAGGGGACTCAACCCCCTCCCTGGGCAGCCTATTCCAATGCCCAATGACCCTTTGTGTGAAAAACTTCCTCCCGATGTCCATCCTGACCCTCCCCTGGTGGAGCTTGAGGCCATTCCCTCTCGTCCTGCCTCTTGGGAGAAGAGCCCAGCTCCCTCCTCTCTACAACCTCTTCTCAGGGAGTTGCAGAGAGTAATGAGGTCTCCCCTCAGCCTCCTCTTCTCCAGGATAAACCACCCCCAGCTCTCTCAGGCGCTTCTCAAAATGCTTGTTCTCCAACCCCTTCCCCAGCTTCATTGCTCTTTTCTGGACTCGCTCCAGAGCCTCAACATTGTTCTTGTGGGGAGGGCCCAGAACTGAACACAGGATTCAAGGTTTGGTCTCCCCAGTGCCGAGTCCAGAGGGAGAAGAACCTCCCTGGCCCTTTCATTTGGTCACACCGTGTCTGATCCAAGCCAAGCTGCCCTTGGCCTTCTTGACCCCCTGGGCCCCTACTGGCTCCTCTTCAACCAACACCCCCAGGTCCTTCTCCTCCAGGCACTTTCCAGCCAGACTTCTCCTAGTTTGGAGCTGCTCAGGGTTGTTGTGCCCCAAGGGCAGGATCTGCCATTTGGCCTTGTTAATCCTCATCCCGTTGGTCTCAGCCCGTGGATCCAGCCTGTTCAGATCCCTTTGGAGCCTCCTGACCCTCCAGCAGATCCACACTTCCAACCAGCTCAGTGTCATCTGCAAACTTGCTCAGGGTACACTCGCTGCCTTCATCCAGGTGATTGATAGACCCTTGTATCTTTTCTTTTTCTTTTCCCTTCTAGGAAGCCCTGAAGAAAGGGGAATCCGGAAATGGAAAAAAGGGGTTGGTAAGGGAAGCAAGTCGCTGGATGGCATGGAAACCTACGATTTGCCTTTTGGCATGAACTTCATTAAAAAATACAGATGTTTCAGCTTCCTGCCCATCAGCCCAACCTTCCTGGGTTACACGTGGAAAGGCTTCAGGAAAAGCAGTGGCTGCAGGAGTTCAGACGAAGACTCGGAAGCGACAGTATAGCCTTAGTTGAAATTCTATTATCTAGTTGTAGTTCAAAGATGTATTTGCAGTTTCTTGCTGATTTAAGAAGCATTAAATTCTATGTTTTGTATATTCTGCATTGAAATTCTGGAACCAGAGCTGAGACGGATTGAAAAACTAAACAAAAAAAAAAAAAAAAAAAAAAAGAAGAAAAAAAAAAAAAGCTTCCTGCTGCGGGTGGTGGTCCCAGATGTGGTGTCTCTGCCCAGTGTGCAAATGCTCCGACTCCTAAAAGCGAGAGATACCTGCGCAGCCCAAGCTGTTGTTGGCTTTTCCCAAATGGGCTCCGGTTCTGGAAGTCTGTAGGTGCTGCTGGTAAACATGGTTGAGATGATTTTATTGATGGTGGCAACGTTCCTTACACCAGAGGTGTGGAATTGGGGGTGAGTGGGTGGTGGGAGTTGACTTCTAGCCCTGATCCCATCAATGTTGTTTGCGACTCACTTTCCGTGTTTTTTCAGCCTGTTGGAAACCAGATTGGGTTGATGGTGGCGAATTGGGAGAGTGAGCTTGTATGTCCAGCGCAGTCGGACATCTGGGGTTCACGCATGCGGCTTCTCCGTCAGCTTTGCCCATGAGACTGCTGACAGCTCAGTGCCCTAGAAGGACTCCCACATTTCATCTCGATTCACATTTTTGAACGTTTGCTTCTCCTGCCCTCATTGTAGCCCTCAGGGTGGTTTTTCTTCCAAGGGACGCAGAGTTTTCCAGAGATGGCAAACTTCTAACATCCAGACGGGACCTGAGGTGGCCCCTTTGCTTTTCTAGCCACTACCTTGGGGCCACTAAGATGAGTGGTTGTCGTTAGCAGTCGTTTTACCCAAATGTGTGTGTGTGTAACGACTCTCTCCATCTCACCGTGAGCGCAGAAGGGTAGAGATGAGCCTCAACTCTGTGGAGGAGACCTGTAACAGCTTTTACAGTTTGGTTCGTGTTGCCAGCAAGACTCCAGAACACAAAAAGCCAATTTGTTGAGCAGTTCTAAACAGTCGATGCCTGTAGATGTGTGGCTTTGCCTGCAGGGAGAGCCATGAGCTGGTTTGCATCTGGGGAAGAGTTTTCTTGCCGGGATGTGGAGTTTCCTTTGATGGGATATCGAGAGCTGACGCTGCCTCGGAGCGGCTTCCGTTGCGTTGCCTCTTCTCTCTTGGTGGGGCTTCTCCCGAAGCCTGTTGCTGCTGTGGAGGCGACGGTGAGCGGCAGAGACACCACATCTCATCTCCTCACCCGCTGGATGGTTTCACGGGTATTTGGTCCGGTCAGGGCACCGTTCAGATATTTTTTTTTTTTTTTTCCCCCTGGAATAGTCTCAGCTCTGATGTTACGTGGGTGTTCATGCTCCTCATGCCTTCATAATTAAACATTTTTATTCCTGTTCAATGTTCTTAACTATTGCGAGTTAGTTTTAGACTTCAGTGTGGCCCCAAAAAAAAGCATTTTTTTAAGCTGTGGAGATCATCAGGGAAATGTAGTGTAAACGTAATTTCAAGGCCAGTATGCTCTACGGTGCTTGCATTTTGTATTCCTGGAAAAGAAGTGGTTAACAGTGGATCCTGTCACTCACTCGATATTTATCAAAAGTTTGACTACTGGACGGGAAGCGCAGGAACTCTGTTTGCTCTGAGTCGACTTCCAGGTGAATTTGTTCTTGGTTATTGACGCATGGAAGGGTCGGGGTGGGAGGGCGAGGAAAGAGCTTCATGGATCTGAATAGTGTAGAGTGGGAACGAGGCCGTTGCTGTCGTTCTCCGCATGCCGTGGCTGTTGCCAGAAATGTATTTTTATTCCGCTTTTTTTTTTTTCTTTTTTTCCCATAACAAAGCACGTGTTCGTTCTCGCGTCAGGGAACTCTCAGTAGTTTGCAGTCTTGGTGTCCATTGGACTGTCTGGGAAGCCGGTCGGAAGAGTTATTGTGTAGTAGACAAGGTTAGTTTGCCTGCGAAACAGTCGTTATTCTCGCTTTTACATTTTTTTCCTCTTCAGGTATAGGGAGATGTTAGATTTCCACATCCACTCACGGATCCTTTCGAGGGCCGAGACCTCTAATCTTTGATAGGAATGGTTGGACTAGAAGATCCGATGGGTCCCTTCCAACCTGGTTGTTCTATGATTCTATGATTCTAATCGGTGGCACGAAGCTTCCAAATTCCCCAACTTGATGCGCAACCAAAGACATGGGGGAACTAAAAGAATGTGTGTGTCTGTGTGTAAAAGGAGAAGGAGCCACCTCTGCCTGGTGGTCGCGATAGTGTAAAATGCCAAAGGTGCATGTTGAGAAGGGGAGGTAGGAGTTTTAATTAAATGAGGTAGAAGTTTTAATTAAAACTTCACCACCTCAGCCGTATGGAAGCGTCAGAGTCCACGGAGCGCAGCTGTGAACCCTCTGAGGTTGTTCTACCTTTCCTCTTGTCTCTCGTTAACTCCGATGCTTGCGAACTCAAGAGAAGGCAATGAGGAGCGTTGCTCTTCTCTCACCTTCGGCTGAGGTGAAGCTCTGGGTGTTCTCCTTCCACACCAAGAGCAAGAGAAGGTGATGAGCAGTGTTGATCTTCTCTCACCTTCAGCTGAGACGAAGCTCTGGGTGTTCTCCATCCACCTTCCACACCAAAAGCAAGAGAAGGAGATGAGGAGTGTTGCTCTTCTCTCACTTCTGGCTGAGGTGAAGCTCTGGGTGTTCTCCTTCCACACTAAGAGCAAGAGAAGGCGATGAGGAGCGTTGCTTATCTCTCTCCTTTGGCTGAGGTGAAGCTCTGGGTGTTCTCCATCCACCTTCCACACCAAAAGCAAGAGAAGGAGATGAGCATTGCTCTCCTCTCACCTTCGGCTGAGGTGAAGCTCTGGGTATTCTCCATCCACACCAAGAGCAAGAGAAGGTGATGAGGAGCGTTGCTCTTCTCTCACTTCTGACTGAGGTGAAGCTCTGGGTGTTCTCCTTCCAAACCAAGAGCAAGAGAAGGTGATGAGGAGCGTTGCTCTTCTCTCACTTCTGGCTGAGGCAGAGCTCTGGGTGTTCTCCATCCACCTTCCACACTGAGAGCAAGAGAAGGCAGTGAGGAGTGTTGCTCCTCTCACCTTCAGCTGAGATGAAGCTCTGGGTGTTCTCCATCCACCTTCCACACCCAGACCAGGTGTGAGGCTTCGGTCAAACACCAACATCCAGGGGTCGTTTTCCCTTCTCCAGCCCCTTTCTTGCAGGGCAAGAATCATAGAACAACCAGGTTAGAAGAGACCCATCGGATCATTGAGTCCAACCAGGACTGGAGACACTGTCCAACTAGGTGATGTCTGATAACTGTTGGATTTAATTCTTTCTGTGACTCTGGGTCCTACCGTGTGATTCTCTTGATGATCTGAGAGAGGTAGCGTCGAGGTGGCCCCTTTGTTTTTCTAGCCACTACCTTGGGAACACTGAGTGGTTGTCCTTAGCAGTCGTTTTACCCAAATGTGTGTGTGTAACGACTCTCTCCATCTCACCATGAGCATGGAAGGGTAGAGATGAGCCTCAGCTCTGTGGAGGAGACCTGTAACAGCTTTTACAGTGCGGTTCGTGTAGTCAGCAAGACTCCGGAACGAAAAAAAGCCAATTTGTTGAGCAGTTCTAAGCAGTCGATGCCTGTAGAGGTGCGGCTTTGCCTGCAGGGAGAGCCATGAGCTGGTTTGCATCTGGGGAGAGTTTTGTTTTTGATAGGAATGGTTGGACTAGAAGATCCGATGGGTCCCTTCCAACCTGGTTGTTCTACGATTCTATGATTCTATGATTCTTGCTGACATGTGGAGTTTACTTGAGGGGATATCGAGAGCCGATGCTTCCTCGGAGCGGCTTCCGTTGCGTTGCCTCTTCTTTCTTGGTGGGGCTTCTCCCGAAGCCTGTTGCTGCTGTGGAGGCGATGGTGAGCGGCAGAGACACCACTGAAGCTGCAGCTGCTGCCGTGAGCAGTGGAGCCACCGGCAGCATCTCAAAGGTGCAGGACGTGCGGTTATTGCACTCTGGGTGTTGCGATCGCAGGGATCTTGTGCTTAAAGTCTGGTTGGACTTGAGAGAATCATCGAATCACCAGGTTGGAAGAGACCCACTGGGTCATCGAGTCCAACCATTCCCATCAATCACTAACCCATGTCCCTCAGAAATTTTTCTGAGAAAAGGTTGATTGGTCACTGTCAGAGGTTGTCCAGGGAGAGGGTTGAGTCCCCTTCCCTGGAGGGGTTTAAGGGACATGTGGATGAAGTGCTGAGGGACATGGGTTAGCGATTGATGGGAATGGTTGGACTTCATGATCCGGTGGGTCTTGTCCAACCTGGTGAGTCTATGATTCTATGATCTCCATCACCACAAGGGATGGAGCTGACGGTACCTGGGAAAGCGAAGCTCGTTTCTCTTCTACCATCGCGGAGCCGCCGGTGGAAGAGGTTGTGTTGCTTTATTCTTGAGATGAATAACTCTGAATTACTCCAGTTTTGTGCAGACGCAGGAAATAGGTTTAAGGTTCAGTTTTGTGCGGAAGCACAAAACTGAACCTTAAACCTATTTCCTGCGTCTGCACAAAACTGAACCTTAAACCTATTTCCTGCGTCTGCTTTTCCTCAGTGGCATTTTGGGGGTTGTCCTAGAACACCCTAAACAGGCAACCTGAGCTCTCTGGGTGTTGAAAGGCCTTTCAAATGCTTCGTGTTCGCTGGTTATGTCTGAGCTGGATCTAGAAATCTATATTTCTCCTCTTACCTCACCTTTCAAACCGCTGGGACTGACCCAAACCCCACAGGGACGAGGACACCGGAGGGAGGAGCAACGAGGCCAGGAGATGTTTTCCGCCCAAAACCTTCATCCGGAAGGGCAACTATTCATGGTCGAAATCTCATTTTTGTCATGTCGAAGATAGTGCTCAAAACAAAATAACTCGAGACTTTTGTAGTCGATATTTTATTATTTTATTATTATTATTATTATTTAGGTTGACTTTAAGAATTCTTAATAATGAGTCGAAACACGTTTTTTTCTAAAGCAAATACTTACAAATTATACTTAGAGAAATTTAGGTTTCGTAGCCGTCGGCTGCGACTAATCAATATCTTGGCAGAGGAACTCAATCGGGTTCCTTCGCCCGGAAAGTTCAAACTTTTCAATCCGGAATTTGTTTTTTCTGCCTTTTAATACTGACTTGAAATACGGCGACTTGGTTTGTACACGTGAATATCGCAGGATTTTCATTTCCAGATATTTAAAAAAAAAAAATTTAAAAAAAAAATAACATTTCCGCTCAGGAGAACGTCACCCGTTTCCCTGGGAGGGAGTGGGATGATCGTCATGACAATGTCATGTGATGGGTAGAGTTTCTTCGTTGACGAATCTCTAGTAGTTGTGTATACTTTATTTACCCATTTTTACCTTCCTACCAAAAACTAAAAAAAGAAAAAATTCTTTATTCTTCATCTCCCTACTGAGATCTCGGTCCTCCCGACGCAGAATTGGCTCTCGCCAGCCGGACTCCTCGGGGCTGCGGCGAAGGACGCCTCTTGCGTGGCCTTCGTAAACCTAAACCGGCTTTTTTTTCGGGGTTGGGAGGAGCGGTTTTTGCCGAACGGGTTTGGGGAGTGCTGGTTTTTTTTTGCAGGACCTGTCCCGCTCGGTGCACGTTCCGGCGTTTTCCTTCAGCCTGGTGGCTCCGTGGTGGGATCCATAGCGAGAGCCACCAGGAATTCCCGTCTCGTTGCGATCGGTTGTGCATCGTCACCCGTCCGTGTTGGTAGGAGAGGAATCCTCAGCATTGCCTTGTGTGCTCTCTGGCCTTGACTCCATCCTTCCAGCTTCATCATCTTGCCGTCAGTCCAAACTCTCGTTATTTTGTCTCGTTTCTAACGACCTTCGGCGTAACAAACTATTGACTGTTCTTAGGCAGTGGGGGATCCGTTCCTTTCTCTCATGACTTCTCGTGACTGACTTTCGGCTGTAAAACTTCATTGAACAGCAAAAGGTTCTTTATTTTATTTTATTTTCGTTCCGAGATGTGTAATTCTTTTATGGAGTTTTTTGTTCTCTTTTTTTTTTTTTTAATTTCCTATTTTTGTTTTTTCTAACATCGCTTCATTAAAACAATTAAATATTTAAAAAAAAAATGTAATATTTGGACCAGATGTTGTGAATAATAGTAGATAAAGCTATTTTATTCTGTATTTTTAAAGCTGTTCAGTATAAATAAACACGGGCATAGATGCAGCCTGGCAGCATCCTGTCCCCCTTCCTTTGATCCAAGAGGAGCGACGTTGGGATTCCAGGTGATGGAAGGACAGAACAGCTCTTGTAGCAAGTTCTTACAGTGTGGATCTGCTGGAGGGTTGGGAGACGCCAAAGGGATCGGAACAGGCTGGATCCATGGGCTGAGTCCAATGGGATGAAGTTAACATGGTCAAATGATGGATTCTGCACTTGGGACACAACAACCCTATGCAGAGCTACAGACTGGGAGAAGTCTGGCTGGAAACCTGCCAGGAGGAGAGGGACCTGGGGGTGTTGGTCGACAGCGACTGACCATGAGGCAGCAGTGTGCCCAGGGGGCCAAGAAGGCCAATGGCATCCTGGCTTGGATCAGAAATGGTGTGACCAGCAGGGCCAGGGAGGTGATTCTCCCTCTGGACTCAGCACTGGGGAGGCTGCTCCTTGAATCCTGTGTTCAGTTGTGGGCCCCTCAGCACAAGAAGGATGTTGAGGCTCTGGAGTGAGTCCAGAGAAGAGCAACGAGGCTGGTGAAGGGGCTGGAGAACAGGCCCTATGAGGAGCATCTGAGAGAGCTGGGGGTGTTTATCCTGGAGAAGAGGAGGCTGAGACCTCATTGCTCTCTGCAACTCCCTGAGAGGAGGTTGTAGAGAGGAGGGAGCTGGGCTCTTCTCCCAAGTGACAGGGGACAGGACGATAGGGAATGGCCTCAAGCTCCACCAGGGGAGGGTCAGGCTGGACAGCAGGAAAAAATATTTCCTGGAAAGCGTCACTGGTCACTGTCAGAATCTGCCCAGGGAGGTGGTTGAGTCCCCTTCCCTGGAGGGGTTTAAGGGACGGGTGGATGAGTTGCTGAGGGACATGGGTTAGTGATTGATGGGAATGGTTGGACTTGATGATCCGATGGGTCTCTTCCAACCTGGTGCTTCTATGATTCTGTGATTTATTTGGTAGCCTTGCTGCTTGCTCTGTGGTTCCTGTTTGCTGTCTGTCTGTCCCTGTGGCTGACAGCATGGAGACCTGTCCCCTCTGCCCTTGCCTTGTGCCCTTCTCATCTCCCAAGCTCGTGGCTACCAGAACTCCCCGGAGAAGCAGGGACACAGTCAGCACTCGGGTGTTTCTCAGCAATGTCCACACAGCAAAACTTCAGGGACAGGCTGCCTCATCCAAATAAAAACCCAGCCTTCCAGTTCTCTGGGTCATCCCTGGGGCCAGTGAAGAGTTTGAGCAGCAAGAGTTACCAGCAGAGAGGTTTGAGGATACAGATGTTATAGATGGATCTATAGATCTTGGGAAGAAATGTTTTGCTGTGAGGGTGGGGAGGCCCTGGCCCAGGCCCAGGTTGCCCAGAGCAGGGGTGGCTGCCCCATCCCTGGAGGGGTTCAAGGGCAGCTTGGATGGGGCTTGGAGCCCCTGATCCAGTGGGAGGTGTCCCTGCCCATGGCAGGGGTGGGACTGGATGGGCTTTGAGGTCCCTTGCAGCCCAACCCATTCCATGAATTCAAGGGGTTGGGAATGGATGTATATTCACACCTCCCTTTCATGATCTCCAACCAAATCGAAGGCTCCTGAGTGGGTCCATACCAGGACACAAGATGCTGTGGATGTGGAGATGTCCTTGATTCCCCTCCTGGGCAGTGTGGAAGGATAAATCCACTGAGTGGTACTTTGCTTCATCACCAGAAACAAGCTGGTGAGCACCTTGCCTCACTCCCAACCATGGAATGAACTCATTTATTTTACCCGGAGCCACGAAGCTGGTGAAGGGGCTGGAGAACAGAACCTATGAAGAGTGGCTGAGAGAGCTGGGGGGGTTTATCCTGGAGAAGAGGAGGCTGAGAGGAGACCTCATTACTCTCTACAACTCCCTGAGAGGAGGTTGTAGAGAGGAGGAAGCTGGGCCCTTCTGCCAAGGGACAGGGGACAGGACAAGAGGGAATGGCCTCAAGCTCCACCAGGGGAGATTTAGGCTGGAGATTAGGAGGAAGTTTTTCACACAGAGGGTCATTGGGCATTGGAATAGGCTGCCCAGGGAGGGGGTTGATTCCCCTTCCCTGGAGGTGTTTAAGGGACAGGTAGATGAGGTCTTGAGGGACTTGGTTTAGTGTTTGATAGGAATGGTTGGACTTGATGATCCGATGGGTCTCTTCCAACCTGGTTGTTCTATGATTCTATGATTCCTCGTGCAGCCTCACTGAGTGAGGAGGAGCAACTCTCCAGCTCACGAGGTGCTTTTTGCCCTCAGCCCTCGCTGTGTCCAAGCTGCTTTTGATTTGAAGGGGAATTAAGGCTCCCAAGCCCCTTTCTGAACAGTCAGGTGGGACTAGAAGTGGTAAAAAGGCACCAAAATGGGCAGCGTGAGATGCTGAGAGGAGATCTGCTACCAAAGCTGCTGGAGCAGCTGCTGGAGCACAGTGAGGGATTCCTGCTCATTCTGAGCTGCTTTTGGGTACACGATGCAAACAGCTCTGGTCTTAATCCTGATTAATCCCTCGGGCGACTGGGTCAGAGCTCTGGAAATCAGTGAGTTTTTCTCCTCGTGCTTCACCCAAAAACTCAGCATCAGCTGCGTCAACCCCAGAGGCAGAACCTGCAGGTCTGAGGGGTTCCAGGGCGACTGAAACATCCTCGGTGACAGCAACTGAAGAAACGAGCCTTAGGTACGTGCAGAGACCTTCGCAGGAGCCACATCTCCATCTGGTTCCCGGCTGGAACAGTGAGCGGATACTCCTGAGTGGCTGAGCAGCCAAATGCGTAAGAGTGTTTGGTATTTACTGGCAAAGAGCTGGGGAGGCTGACAGCTGGAAGGTTGGGAAGCTGCCAGGGGGAAAAAGGAAGGAGTTTGGATGCTTGATTGGTTTGGGAGGAAATACGTGGATTTTGGAGAACTTTGGAGGTGGTTCTCGATCGTAGAATCATAGAATCAAAAGGTTGGAAGAGACCCATCGGATCATGGAGTCCAACCATTCCCATCAAACACTAACCCATGTCCCTCAGCACCTCGTCCACCCGTCTCTTAAACCCCTCCAGGGAAGGGGAATCAACCCCCTCCCTGGGCAGCCTCTGCCACTGCCCAATCACCCTTTCTGGGAAAAACTTCCTCCTAATGTCCAACCTAAATCTAGCCTTGATGCTTTGGTGCTTAGTGCCTGGCCCTGACCAAGGTTCTTGATCTCCAGGCTTGGGTATGGGAGCTGAAATACAGGGAAACCCCTCACAACCAGTGGTTTAAAAGGCATCAGTCACATTTTCCAAGTGGCATTTAGCACCCAAGGGCTGATCTAACCAGCTCAGAGGCTGCCAGACCATCCCCCTGCAGCCAAACACAGACACTGACTTCAGAGCATCCTTTTCCCCAGAGCTTTTGGGATACTGAGGCTCTTTGATCTCTGGCCTGGACAGGTGCACACTCTCCTGGACAGAAAACTGGTTCGCTGGAGGACCCAGAGAGTGGTGGGAAATGGAGTTAACTCCAGCTGGAGATCAGTGACAAGTAGTGTCCCCAGGGCTCAGTGCTGGGTCCAGCCCTGTTCAATGTCTTCATCAATGACCTGGATGAGGGCATTGAGGGTAACCTTAGCAAGTTTGCAGATGACACAAAGCTGTGTGGAAGTGTGGATCTGCTGGAGGGTAGGGAGGCTCTGCAAAGGGACCTAAACAGGCTGGACCCATGGGCAGTGTCCAACAGGATGAGGTTTAACACGGCCAAATGCCGTGTCCTGCACTTGGGGCACAACAACCCTATGCAGAGCTACAGACTGGGAGAAGCCTGGCTGGAAAACTGCCAGGAGGAGAGGGACCTGGGGGTGTTGGTCGACAGCGACTGACCATGAGCCAGCAGTGTGCCCAGGTGGCCAAGAAGGCCAATGGCATCCTGGCTTGGATCAGAAATGGTGTGACCAGCAGGGCCAGGGAGGTGATTCTCCCTCTGGACTCAGCACTGGTGAGGCTGCTTCTTGAATCCTGGGGTCAGTTCTGGGCCCTCAGCACAAGAAGGATGTTGAGGCTCTGGAGCGAGTCCAGAGAAGAGCAATGAAGCTGGTGAAGGGGCTGGAGAACAGGCCCTATGAGGAGCGTCTGAGAGAGCTGGGGGTGTTTATCCTGGAGAAGAGGAGGCTGAGGGGAGACCTCATTACTCTCTGCAACTCTCTGAGAGGAGGTTGTGGAGAGGAGGGAACTGGGCTCTTCTCCCAAGGGACAGGGGACAGGACGAGAGGGAATAGCCTCAAGCTCCACCAGGGGAGAGTTAGGCTAGAGATTAGGAGGAAGTTTTTCATGGAAAGGGTCATTGGGCATTGGAACAGGCTGCCCAGGGAGGTGGTAGATTCACCTTTGCTGGAGGTGTTTAAGGCACAGGTAGATGAGGTCCTGAGGGACACGGGTTAGTGTTTGATAGGAATGGTTGGACTTGATGATCTGATGGGTCCCTTCCAACCTGGTTGTTCTATGATTCTATGACTCTTTCCCCATGGGTTCGGTTCCCCTTGGGTCCAGCTCTGAGCCACTGAGCGGCGAGGAGGAGGTGACAGGAGCAACTCAGATTCCTTTGATTTGCTAAATATTTGGCTCCATCCTTCCCAACCCATCGCGGGCACTGGAGGTGACCTCTCCAATCTTAATGCATGACCCACAATGAATAATTTTGGAGGACCCAAAGAGGTGTCGCTTGTTCCCCCCCCCCCAAAAAAAAGATTTTAGAATTAGATTTAATCCCATTGGTTCAAATAAATGTAGGTGGCTGAAAACCAGAGTATTGACCAGAGTATTGAAAACTTGAGGCATGTATAAAGCCTCATAGTAATCTGGTTTCTCCAAAGGATGGAATTTTGGGGCCCAGGGACAGAACTTATAAAACTGTGTGATTATGACATCCGCAGGAGTCACCACCACTTTCTTGCTCCCACTTGAGATCGATGGGTATAGATCTCTCTTCCTGAGAAGCAATAACATTAACAGAGGATATTAACAGAGAGATGCAACTTATTATCACAGAATCACAGAACAACCAGGTTGGAAGAGACCCATTGGATCATCGAGTCCAACCATTCCTATCAAACACTAAACCAAGTCCCTCAGGGCCTCATCCACCCGTCCCTTAAACACCTCCAGGGAAGGGGAATCAACCCCCTCCCTGGGCAGCCTATTCCAATGCCCTATGACCCTTTCTGTGAAAAACTTCCACCCCTTACCTTGCAGGGAGAGGCAGATCCTTCCTACTTCTGATCCCGCTGAGGACAGCCCTTGGGATCCCTTGGATCAGGGATTGGAGTCCCTAGGGCTCCCTTGGGATCCCTAGGATCCGGATGGGGGTTCTCTGGGGTCTGTCTAGAAAGCTGCCTGGAGGAGAAGGCCCTGGGGGTGTTGGTTGAGCAGGAGGCAGCAGGGGCCCAGGGGGCCAAGAAGGCCAAGGGCATCTTGGCTTGGATCAGACACGGTGTGGCCAGCAGGGCCAGGGAGGTTCTTCTCCCCCTGGAGAGACCCAACCTCCAATCCTGGAATCAGTTTGGGTCCAAGAAGGATGTTGAGGGTCCTGAGCGAGTCCAGAGAAGAAGCAGTGAAGCTGGTGAAGGGGCTGGAGGAGACGTCTGAGAGAGCTGGGGGTGTTTATCCTGGAGAAGAGGAGGCTGAGGGGAGACCTCATTGCTCTCTGCAACTCCCTGAGAGGAGGTTGTGGAGAGGAGGGAGCTGGGCTCTTCTCCCAAGGGACAGGGGACAATGGCCTCAAGATCCACCAGGGGAGGGTCAGGATGGACATCAGGAAAAACATTTTCCCAGGAAGGGTGATTGGGCAGTGTTAGAGTCTGCCCAGGGAGGGGGTTGAGTCACCTTCCCTGGAGGTGTTTTAGGCACAGGTAAATGAGGTCCTGAGGGACATGGGTTAGTGTTTGATGGTTGGACTCGATGATCCGATGGGTCTCTTCCAACCTGGTTGTTCTATGATTCCATGATTCTATGAAAATCAGGACTTAACACAAATTTTGCAGCCGAGTTCCACCAGTGCCGGCAGAAAGCTCCTCTATTTATTATCTTCCCCCTCTCTTGCTCCGATGGCATCCGTCCCGCGAGATGGGACGACAGCTTTTTCTCTCTCTGGGGCTAAAATCGCTGCCCTTGGGGCTGGGGCCAACTCGGCTCCGTTGTGTCACGCGGCCGAGCTCTCCCTGCGACAAAGGGCCTCTCATCTCCTCAAAGATGCTGCTGGAATATAAATCCGAGCCCCATCCTGGCTCAGTCAGTGTTTCCCGAGCCAAACAGCCCCTCCTGGGCTTCTCATCTTTTAGAAACAACTCATAAAAATAGGGGAAAAACCCAAAAAGGAGTTGATGCTGATGGTGGCCGTGAGGGCTCACTTGTGCTGAGATTATTTCTTTGGTTTTTGGGGTTGGGTTTGGTATTTTTTTCCCCTTGGTGTGGGCTGTTTCTAGGCAAATTCCTTAAAAAGAAAAAAAAAAAAAAAAGAAGCTTGGAGAGGCCACAAAGCAGTGGGAAAGGTCAGGAACAGACAAAGGCTGAGGCCGCGTCGCTGCTCCTCTGGAATATTGAACAGCGCAGGATGGGACCCGTGGAGAGGAGGGGAGGCTGAGCCCCAGTTCGGAGGTAAATGTCACCCCAATAGCTGCGACATCTGCTTCCAGACAGAGTTATATTTTCCTTTAAAGTTCTTTTCTCACCAACCCTCTCCTTGTGGGCGGCTTTGGATCCAGCTGAGATCCCACGGCTGAGGTTCAGCTCCAGCGGGTGCCAATGCACAGGCCCAAGGGCAGGATGGTGGCAGCGAGGCCGGCACCGAATCCGTGTAGCCCTCCTCTCCACCCCTTCCAGCAGGCTTGGATCAGAAATGGTGTGACCAGCAGGGCCAGGGAGGTGATTCTCCCTCTGGACTCAGCACTGGGGAGGCTGCTCCTTGAATCCTGTGTTCAGTTGTGGGCCCCTTAGCACAAGAAGGATGTTGAGGCTCTGGAGCGAGTCCAGAGAAGAGCAATGAAGCTGGTGAAGGGGCTGGAGAACAGGCCCTATGAGGAGCGTCTGAGAGAGCTGGGGGTGTTTATCCTGGAGAAGAGGAGACTGAGAGGAGACCTCATTACTCTCTACAACTACCTGAAAGGAGGTTGTGGAAAGGAGGGAGCTGGGCTCTTCTGCCAAGGGACAGGGGACAGGACAAGAGGGAATGGCCTCAAGCTCCACCAGGGGAGATTTAGGCTGGAGATTAGGAGGAAGTTTTTCACAGAGAGGGTCATTGGGCATTGGAATAGGCTGCCCAGGGAGGTGGTTGATTCCCCTTCCCTGGAGGGGTTTAAGGGACGGGTGGACAAGGTGCTGAGGGACATGGTTTAGTGTTTGATAGGAATGGTTGGACTCGATGATCCGATGGGTCTCTTCCAACCTGGTTGTTCTATGATTCTATGATTCTATTAATAACACCCAATAACGCGAGGTTTGGGGCGTTTTAAGGCAGAAAGAACCACTTTAGCCTCTTTGATGCAACCCATGAGGCTCCCTCTGCGGATCCTGCACATGCTGGAGCCAATCCCAGTAGGATTTCCAACCCCAGAGCGTGGGATGCAACATCCTTTGGGAGCCTGGTCCTGACAGTGGGGATGGGGCAGCCTTGGGATCCTGGTGATGGAACTGAGGATGGGGAATCCTTGGAATCCCGTTCCTAGCACTGAAGATGAGGCATCCCTGGGATCCTGGTCCTGGAACTGAGGATGGGGAATCCTTGGAATCCTGTTCCTAGAACAGAGGATGAGGCATCCTTCAGTTTCGTGGTCCTGGAAGTAAGGATGGGGCATCCTTTGGAGCCTGTTCCTGGCATCAGGGATGTGACATCCTTTGGAATTCTGGTCCTGACAGTGGGGATGGGGCAGCCTTGGGATCCTGGTGATGGAACTGGGGATGGGGTGTCCTTGGGATCCTGTTCCTGGCACCAGGGGTGTGACATCCTTTGGGATCCTGGTCCTGGAAGTGAGGATGGAGCATCCTCTGGATCCTGGTGATGGAAATGGGGATGGGGCATCCTTTGGAGCCTGTTCCTGGCACCAGGGATGGGGCATCCTTTGGGATCCTGGTCCTGACAATGGGGATGGGGCGTCCTTGGGATCCTGTTCCTAGAACTGAGGATGAGGCATCCTTCAGGATTGTGGTCCTGGAAGTGAGGATGGGGCATCCTTTGGAGCCTGGTGATGGAAATGGGGATGGGGCATCCTTTGGGATCCTGCTCCTGGAACTGAGGATGGAGCATCCTTTGCATCCTGCTCCTGGCACCAGGGATGGAGCATAATTCGGGATCCTGGTCCTAGAACTGAGGCTAAAGCATCCTTTGGGATCCTGCTCCTGGCACCAGGGATGGGGAATCCTCGGGCTCCTGTTCCTGGCACTGAGTTTGGGGCATCCTTTGGGATTCCGCCCCTGGCACCAGGGCAGGAGCATCCTTTGGGCTCCTGGGTTGCCCCTTGGGTACCAGAAATAAGAGCTGGAGCATCCCCTCGGATTCCCCTCCCGGGGGAACAACCCGAGTGCCCGAGGAACAGCCTCCTGGGGCCGGGGGGAGCCGGGGGGAGGGGGAAGGGGGGGAGGGTGTCCCCGGGCTGCCGGCCCCGCCCCCGCCCCGCCCCCCATGGGCGGCCCCGACCGGGAGCGGAGAGGAGCGAGAGGGTGAGTGCGGGAAGCGGGAGGCTCCGTCCCCTCAGATCCCATCCACCCCGACCCCATCGACCCTGTCTCCATCACCCCATCCCCCCCATCCCCATCGTCCCTGTCTCCAACCCCGTCTCCATCAGCCCAACCCCATTATCCCTGGCCCCTACCGAGTCTTCAGCATCCCCAGCCATCTCCATCATCCCCATCAGCCCCACCCCTATCGCCCCCATCAGCCCCATCCCTATCACCCCCATCAGCCCCATCCCTATCACCACCATCCCCATCACCCCCATCCCCATCAGCTCCAGCCCTATCACCCCCATCCCCATCAGCCCCAACCCTATCACTCTCATCCCCATCACCCCCATCCCCATCAGCCCCAACCCTATCACTCTCATCCCCATCACCCCCATCCCCATCACCCCCATCCCCATCAGCCCCAGCCCTATCACCCCCATCCCCATCACCCCCACTCCCATCAGCCCCAGCCCTATCACCCCCATCCCCATCATCCCCATCCCCACCCCTATCACCCCCATCCCTATCAGCCCCATCCCCATCAACCTCAGCCCCATCACCCCCATCCCCATCACCCCCACTCCCATCAGCCCCAGCCCTATCACCCCCATCCCCATCTCCATCATCTCCATCCCCATCCCCACCCCTATCACCCCATCCCCATCATCCCCATCTCCACCCCTATCACCCCCATCCCCATCAGCCCCATCCCCATCTCCATCATCCCCATCACCCCCATCCCCATCAGCCCCAGCCCCATCACCCCCATCATCCCTATCATCCCCAGCCCCACCCCTATCACCCCCATCCCCATCATCCCCATCCCATTATCCCCCTCCCCAACTGAATCCCCATCATCCCTGTCCCCACCATCTCCATCATCCCAACCCCCATCCCCCATCCCATTATCCCCGTACCCTACAGAATCCCCATCACCCACCTCCCATTATCCCCCTCCCCTACTAAATCCCCATCATCCCTGTCCCATCCTCTCCATCATCCCCACCCCTATTATCCCCATCCAGTTTTCCCTGTCCCCTCTCAAATCCCCATCATCCCCGTTATCTCCATCATCCCCATCCCACCATCCCCATCCCATCCTCATCATCCTCATCCTCATCATCTCCATCCCCATTATCCCCATTATCCCCATCCCATCATCCCCATCCTCATCATCCCCATCCCATCATCCCCATCCCCACCATCTCCATCCCCATCATCCCTATTATCCCCATCCCATCATCCCCATCCTCATCATCCCCATCCCACCATCCCCATCCCATCCTCATCATCCTCATCCTCATCATCCCTATTCTCATCATCCCCATCCCATCATCTCCATCCCATCCCCATCATCCCCATCCCATCCTCATCATCCTCATCATCCCCATCCCACCATCCCCATCCCATCCTCATCATCCCCATCCCACCATCCCCATCCCTTCCTCATCGTCCCCATCCTCATCATCCCCATCCCATCATCCCCATCTCACCCTCATCATCCCCATCCCACCATCCCCATCCCATCCTCCTCATCCTCATCCTCCTCATCCCCATCCTCATCATCCCCATCCCACCATCCCCATCCCATCCTCATCATCTCCATCCCACCATCCCCATCCCATCCTCATTATCCCCATCCCATCCTCATCATCCCCATCCTCATCCTCATCATCCCCATCATCCCCATCCCCACCATCTCCATCCCTATCATCCCCATTATCCCCATTATCCCCATTATCCCCATCCCATCATCCCCACCATCTCCATCCCCATTATCCCCATCATCTCCATCATCCCCATCCCATCACCCCCATCATCCCTGTCCCCCCCCGATCCCAGCTGAGCCAGATCCCAGTGCTCCGGTTGGGGGCTGCACCCACCCTCTTAGGGGGATCTGCTCCCCACACCCAGGGGGTGGCACCTCTGCACCCATTGAGCATCCTCAGCATCACCCACTCTTTTAGGGGCAGTTTGAAGGGCGCCACGACCCCTTGGGTCCCCGATCACAGCACCGAGCCTGCACCCCAGTAGCCGGGGGGGTGGTCACGGTCAGAACCCCCTGAGCCGGAGCTGGTGGCCACCAGTGGCTTCTTGTGGGCTACGGGCTCAAGGAGCCCGTAGCCCACAAGAAGCCACTGGTGGCCACCAGCTCCGGCTCAGGAGGTTCTGACCATGACCCGTGGGTCCCCTCGCTTGTCCCCGAGCATCACCCACCGGTGCCTCCCCCTCCTCTCACCGCTCCCTCCTTCCCCTGCGCAGGATGGGGCCTGAGCAGCTGTGCTGCTGAACAATAGCAGAGCTGGAAAACAATGGAGCTGCTGCACCTTCACGCTTATTGACGCCGGACGGACGGACGGACGCTCGGAAGGAATTCCCAGCTCCAAAACTGCGCCACCGGCTCACGGGAGCTTCCCAACGTCACCCGTCCGGCCGAGGATCCGCTGGGACCAGGTGAGATTGTTGGTCGTGCTCCAGCAGCTTTTTGAGGTGCCTGCGAGTGAGGGATTTGTCGCTTCCAGTTGACACTTCGCGACCGATCGCGTTGGGATCGATGCTGGACGCGCCCTTGGGTTGGGGAAAAGCAGCCCTGGTTGTGCAGCAGGGAGCATCGCGGCCTCCCCAGGGAGAGCAGGATATTCCCACAATCCCTTGCACCGAGACGGAGCAGGGAGATGCCAAAGGGGCAGCAGAGCTGCTGCTGGAGCACCCAAGAGGCACCAGAGGGGACTGAAAAAGCAAAAATCCCCTGAAAAACCTCACAGGACTAGGGCAGCTTGACCCCCATCCTGGAAGCACAAACTTTGGGAGGTTTATTTCTATTTTTTTTTCTATTTTTCTTCTGGTTTTTTTTCTATTTTTTTCTATTTTTTTTCTAATTTTTTGTTGTGTTTGAGCTGTGCGTCTCCCCGGAGCTTGCGGATGGGGCTGTGGGGATGCAGAGAAGGTGGTTTGTAGGGACAGGAATAAATCCGGAGCCTGTCAGGCTGCAGATTTAACGAACACCTCATGGCGGAAAGTAGAGAGGGCTGAAACCCTCCTGCCACAAAAGGATTTGATCTGATTGATCAATGAATTAGATCTTTTTTTTTTTTTAAATCACTTTGCAAGACAGCAAACCTTGGCCTGAAGGGGCTAGTTCAGCTCCAAGCGGGGAAACTGAGGCACGGAGGGTGCCGGGAAGTGAAGACAGCACCGAGTCGCTGAGGTTAAGCAACCGGTTGAGCAATTTGCACATTGCCAGCTCTTCTGTTTCGCTGGTTTCCAGCAAACTGGGGGAGCAGCAGGTCTCTACGTGGAGATCTCTGGGCAGCTGCCACTCCCTCCCACCCGCAGAGCGACGCTCTCCAGACCCAAAAAAGGAAGAATTTGCCCCTTCCCTCTCGTGCTCGGGGGAGGATGTGATGACGGAGGCCAAGGTGGCAGCACCAGGGCAGTAAACAGGAAGCAAGGCTCCTCCGCGCAAGGGGATGAACCTGATTCCATCCCAAAATGAGTCTTTTTTTTTCTCACGGAATTCACCCTCCGAGGGTGCTGGGGCTTGTGCTTCAACCCTTTTAACCACCGCGATGCTGCGGAGCGGAACTCATAGAGTCATAGAATCACCAGGTTGGAAGAGACCCATTGGATCATTGAGTCCAACCATTCCCATCAAACACTAAACCGTGTCCCTCAGCATCTTGTCCACCCGTCCCTTAAACCCCTCCAGGGAAGGGGAATCAACCCCCTCCCTGGGCAACCTATTCCAATGCCCAATGACCCTCTGTGTGAAAAACTTTCTCCTAATCTCCAGCCTAACTCCCAATGACCCTGCGGTACCAAGGGTCCCACCCTGGGCTGAGGTGATGAAGCATTGCTTGAGGTTGGGTTTTTTGAGCCTTGTTTTGGGTTATTTTTGGCACCGTTTTTTGCATGGGCCAAGCAGCCGTGGCGTTGAATCCTCCCCCCGTGTAGCGATGCCGGTGGCTTCCGCACAGCTCGTTCCTCTCTAGCGAGAGACGCCGGCTTCCACCACGCAGCTGCCAACCCCAAACTGAGCCCTCCCCACGAGCAGGTGCACCGATGTTTATCCCAAAGCCACAAAACCAGCGGCACAATCCCCTCCTAATATTTTTTGGGGGAGCTAAATGGGATTGATTCCCCTTCCCTGGAGGTGTTCAAGGGACAGACAGATGAGGTCCTGAGGGACATGGTTTAGTGTTTGATAGGAATGGTTGGACTCGATGATCCAGTAGGTCTCTTCCAACCTGCTGATTCTACGATTCTATATCAAAAAAATTCCCTGAGAAACAAACCTACTGTCCTGCCCCAAAGCCCCAACTTCCAGGCTGATAAATGACTCAATCAAGGGTGTGTTGGAGGAGGGACCTGACCCTGAAACCTCAGTGCAGGAGCAATCTTTGCTTTCACCCCACACCATGAGCTGGATTCTAGCACACGAATTGTATGCGACAGGAAAAATATCCTGCATCATCCTTGCGAGCGGACAAGGGGGTTGCAAAAGCAAAGAAAAAAAAAAACAGGCAGGAAACCGCCTCGGACTCCAGAGCCGTTTGGAGAAAGGAGAAGAGAAACCTGCAGCTGAAAAAGAATCGCGCAGCGCAGCGGAAACGCTGACAAAGCTTTGGGGTTTCCTGAGCAGCCTACGCGCGAGCATCCCGGCATCAGCCTCGGCTCCGGCATCCACTGGGAATAAACCTGATATTAATCATAGAATCACAGAACAACCAGGTTGGAAGAGACCCATCGGATCATCGAGTCCAACCATTCCCATCAAACGCTAACCCATGTCCCTCAGGACCTCATCTACCTGTCCCTTAAGCCCCTCCAGGGAAGGGGACTCAACCCCCTCCCTGGGCAGCCTGGTGCTCTATCCCTGATTTCAGGACCTCACGAGGAACACACCCCATCCAGATCCACGTGTCCAAAGCTTTGTAGCAAACCCCTCCTAAAATAAATGCTGAAAAAGGAACTGATCCTGCTTCTAACCCTCCCAGCTCCAGGCCACCCGTGGATGCCCAATATGCAAATGTTCTCGTAAGCGTATCTCCGCAGGTATTAAATTTTCAGTGAGTTTACAACAGCTTCTCCCCTTATCTGATCTCCCCTCCTTCCCCATTGGTTTTCTCGGAGTAGCCACATCAGGCTTGACCCAAGCCTGGAGCCATCACCAACTGCTCCTCCGAAGCCAAGAAAGGTTTTACCCCTTGTTATCCGTAGGTTGCTGGGAATTAGCCTGGAGAAGAGGAGGCTGAGGGGAGACCTCATTGCTCTCTGCAACTCCCTGAAAGGAGGTTGTGGAGAGGAGGGAACTGGGCTCTTCTCCCAAGGGACAGGGGACAGGACAAGAGGGAATGGCCTCAAGCTCCGCCAGGGGAGATTTAGGCTGGAGATTAGGAGGAAGTTTTTCACACAGAGGGTCATTGGGCATTGGAATAGGCTGCCCAGGGAGGTGGTTGATTCCCCTTCCCTGGAGGTGTTTAAGGGACGGGTGGATGAGGTCCTCAGGGACATGGGTTAGTGTTTGATAGGAATGGTTGGACTTGATGATCCGATGGGTCTTTTCCAACCTGGTGATTCTGTGATTCTATGATTCTATGAAGTGGTGACAGGACGGTTCACGCTGATGCTTTTCTCTCCTCCCTCTTTACCCTTCAGCTCCCATGAAAGAAGAGGATGGACTACGGCAGCTGCGAGTACCTGGTCCCCTGTGGGAAGGACAAATACATCTCCAAGTAAGATGCTTGGTGGGGGCTGTGGGGCTGGAACGCGCTCGGTGCTGGGAGCTGGGGAGTTATTTGCAATATTCCCAGTGGTTTTTACCTTCGAGCTGGGAGGAGGCGTCTGAGAGAGCTGGAGTTGTTTAGCCTAGAGAAGAGGAGGCTGAGAGGAGACCTCACTACTCTCCACAACTACCTGAAAGGAGGTTGTGGAGAGGAGGGAACTGAGCTCTTCTCCCAAGGGACAGGGGACAGGACGAGAGGGAATGGCCTCAAGCTCCACCAGGGGAGGGTCAGGATGGACATTAGGAAAGAATTTTTCACAGAAGAGGTCACTGGGCAGTGTCAGAGGTTGCCCAGGGAGGGGGTTGATTCCCCTTCCCTGGAGGGGTTTAAGGGACGGGTGGCCGAGGTGCTGAGGGACATGGGTTAGTGATTGATGGGAATGGTTGGACTTGATGATCCGATGGGTCTCTTCCAACCTGGTTGTTCTATGATTCTATGATTCTATGATTTTCAACCAGACTAGGACTCAGACCTTTAATTTTGATGGGAATGGTTGGACTCAATGATCTGGTGGGTCTTTTATAACCTTGTGATTCTATGATTCTATGAATTTGAGCTTGAGGTCAGGGTCCCGAGCGAATAGTTGACGTTATAAAACTCGCCAGTGATAACTTGTGACTCCAGCATGACCCAAGGGCTTGGGCTCTCAGAAAATGCTCTTGGTTTTCAGCCTTGTGACTGGTTCCACCAAGGATTGATGTGTTTTCTTGTGTGTTTTAGCACGGCTTAAGGAGGGGGTGGTTGCAGGGAGCTTCTCCCCCTAATCATAGAATCATAGAACAACCAGGTTGGAAGAGACCCATCAGATCATGGAGTCCAACCATTCCCACCAGTCACTAACCCATGTCCCTCAGCACCTCGTCCACCCGTCCCTTAAACCCCTCCAGGGAAGGGGAATCAACCACCTCCCTGGGCAGCCTCTGACGCTGCCCAATCACCCTTTCCATGAAATATTTTTTCCTGCTGTCCTTCCTGACCCTCCCCTGGTGGAGCTTGAGGCCATTCCCTCTCGTTCTGTCCCCTGTCTCTTGGGAGAAGAGCCCAGCTCCCTCCTCTCCACAACCTCCTCTCAGGGAGTTGCAGAGAGCAATGAGGTCTCCCCTCAGCCTCCCCTTCTCCAGGATAAACAACCCTTTTGATTTCTCTTCCAAGCTTCTGCTGCTTTTTGAGATAACTTAATTAATGACTGGTCCTGGCTGGCCTCAGGCTAGTACTGGGTCACCTAGAAGGTCCCCAGAGGGCCAGACCTGCTAATCTAATGATGGTTGCAAAGGGCAAACTCCCCCCAGCAGAGACCCTCAACAGGGGTCTGGAGACAACAAAAAAAAGATGACCCATAAAGGTCTCTTCCGACTTGATACATTCTATGTTAAACAGAACATAGGAAGAGCTGAGAGAGGTGGGGGTGTTTATCCTGGAGAAGAGGAGGCTGAGGGGAGACCTCATTGCTCTCTGCAACTCCCTGAGAGGAGGTTGTGGAGAGGAGGGAGCTGGGCTCTTCTCCCAAGAGACAGGGGACAGGACGAGAGGGAATGGCCTCAAACTCCACCAGGGGAGGGTCAGGATGGACATTAGGAAAGAATTTTTCACAGAAGAGGTCACTGGGCAGTGTCAGAGGCTGCCCAGGGAGGGGGTTGAGTCCCCTTCCCTGGAGGGGTTTAAGGGACGGGTGGACAAGGTGCTGAGGGACATGGGTTAGTGATTGATGGGAATGGTTGGACTTGATGATCCGATGGGTCTTTTCCAACCTGGTGATTCTATGAACTGGCCCAGCACAGAGCTCTGGGGATACCATTTGTGACCTGTCACCAACTGGACTGAGCTCCATTCATCACAGCTCTTGCATGGGCTGGCTCAGGGAAACTACACCGGGTGCCGAGTGTAGAATCATAGAATCATAGAGCAACCCGGTTGGAAGAGACCCATTGGATCATCGAGTCCAACCATTCCTATCAAACACTAAACCATGTCCATGGTGCCTGCGATGTCCTCCCCTTCACTCTTCCATATCTATTCTTGGCATCTTTCCCATTTCTTTTTTTCCAGAAATGAGCTGCTCTTACACTTGAAGACCTACAACATCTACTATGAAGGGCAGAACCTGCAGTTGCGCCACCGGGAGGTAAGAAATCGGGTTGGACTCAGACCCGTGAGTTTCAAACCCCAAACCCCTCTTAGTGCTTTCCATGGCTGGTTGTGTTTCGGACACTGAGCTACCCGTGTGTTGTGCAGGAGGAAGGCGAACTCATCGTGGAGGGGCTGCTGAACATCTCCTGGGGCTTGCGGCGACCCATCCGCCTGCAGATGCAAGACGACAACCAGCGCATCCGCCCACCTCCCTCCTCCTCCTCCTGGCATTCGGGCTGCAACCTGGGAGCCCACGGGTGAGTGGAGGGAGAAGAGGGAACACCAACTCCCCCTGGCAAGAAGCATTTAAATGGGTTAGTGATTGATGGGAATGGTTGGACTCGATGATCCGGTGGGTCTCTTCCAACCTGGTGATTCTGGGCCCCTCACCACAAGAAGGATGTTGAGGCTCTGGAGTGAGTCCAGACAAGAGTCATGAAGCTGGGGAAGGGGCTGGAGAACAGGCCCTATGAGGAGCATCTGAGAGAGCTGGGGGTGTTTATCCTGGAGAAGAGGAGGCTGAGGGGAGACCTCATTAACTCTCTACAACTACCTGAAAGGAGGTTGTGGAGAGGAGGGAGCTGGGCTCTTCTCCCAAGGGACAGGGGACAGGACGAGAGGGAATGACCTCAAGCTCCACCAGGGGAGATTTAGGCTGGAGATTAGGAGGAAGTTTTTCACACAGAGGGTCATTGAGCATTGGAATAGGCTGCCCAGGGAGAGGGTTGATTCCCCTTCCCTGGAGGTGTTTAAGGGACGGGTGGATGAGGTCTTGAGGGACTTGGTTTAGTGTTTGATAGGAATGGTTGGTCTAGAAGATCCGATGGGTCCCTTCCAACATGGTTGTTCCCCTCACTCTAAGAAAGACATTGAGGTTCTGGAGTGAGTCCAGAGAAGAGCAACAAAGCTGGGGAAGGGACTGGAGAACAAGAGGAGCATCTGATGGAGCTGGGGGTGTTTATCCTGGAGAAAAGGAGGCTGAGGGGAGACCTCATTGCTCTCTGCAACTCCCTGAGAAGAGTGGAGGTTGTGGAGAGGAGGGAGCTGGGTTTTTCTCCCAAGTGACAGGACGAGAGGGAATGGCCTCAAGCTCCACCAGGGGAGGGTCAGGCTGGACATTAGGAAAAAATATTTCACAGCAAGGGTGATTGGGCAGTGTCAGAGGCTTCCCAGGGAGGGGGTTGATTCACCTTCCCTGGAGGGGTTTAAGGGATGGGTGGACGAGGTGCTGAGGGACATGGGTTAGTGATTGATGGGAATGGTTGGACTCCATGATCCGGTGGGTCTCTTCCAACCTCATGATTCAATGATTCTGTGGTTCTGCTGCACCAACCTGTGCTGCAGGGATGATTTCCTGCCAAATCCGCACAGAGAAGGGGCTGTTTCCCCATCCTGGCTGGAGCAGCACTGGGGCTCAGAGAGGAAGTTATCATGGTCGTAGTTCCCATTTCAACTGTCAGCTTAACAGCATTTGGTTTTTTTCCAGGTCCGTGCTGAAGCCAAGCACCTTGCCAGACATCCAGGTTATGGATGCAGAGGCCACCTCACCGAACGCGGAGGCTCCCGGGAGCGATGCAGGTGAGCCAAGCTCCCATCCCACTGGATTAGGCTGTGCTGTTGGCAGCAGCCGCTGCTTCACACTCTGTTTTGATTTGAGAAAACGGAATCATAGAATCACCAGGTTGGAAGAGACCCATCCGATCATCGAGTCCAACCATTCCCATCAATCATTAACCCATGTCCCTCAGCACCTCATCCAGCTGTCCCTTAAACCCCTCCAGGGAAGGTGAAACCAGACATTTTTTTAGAAGTCACTATCTCTGCCTTTCTCCAGGTCACTTTAAGCCATTTCCAAAGCAATTCTATTTAATTTCTTTAATTGCGGCAGGAAAAGCTCAATCTAAATGGCCCAAACCCCTTCCCAAGGGCTTTTTCTTGTTCAAAAGGGGCCCAGGTGGGATGTGGTGAAGAGGGATTTAGAAAGAAATGGGGCGACAGAGCAGAGCCTTGTGGGGCTGGAGGGAAAAGGATGTCAGTGCTTCCCCTTCCTGGCTTTTAGGGAGAAGAATGGGTGCCTGTTGCCATGGGGAAGTCAACAGTTCTCCCAAGCCTTTTCCCCCCTCCCTGCTTTTTCCTCTGTGTGAGGAGGGAAGGGCTCATCCGCCCCAGTGCTTCGTTAACCCCTTCTTTTGAGCACAAGGCAGCAAGGAACAATGGGCCAGAGCTGTCCCCCGAGGAATCCCTGCTGGAAAAACCTGCTCTCCGCATCTTTTTTCATTTCATTTTTTGGAAGTGCACCCTGGAGACGGAGACGAAGCGGCTAATCCTTTCAGCTCCGGGATGCTCAGCTGCTTCTTGGCTCGGGGAGGGACCGAGCGGTCGCAAAACTCGTTGATTAATGAAACCCTTCACCCCAACCTTGATCCTCCAGCTTTTCTCCCATCTCATTTTAACCTCTCTACTCATCACACTTATTTCCCTGCTAATTAAATCTTGCCTGTAGAACCAGCCTCACAGTTCTCTTGCCCAGGCAACACGAATCCTCTGCCAGTGCTCTGAAAGGAGCCTTTTAGTATATTTTTCCCCCCAAAGCCTGCAAAAATCAGAGCATAAACTGCCTGCGCAGCTCCTCGTGAGTGCTTAGTCACTGTGCCCGTGGCTGCAGCTGGAGCAGAGGCAACAGCGATTTTTTTTGTGTGTGTGTGTGTCGCAGACATGCTTTGAATTAAAACATCTAAGCCGGAGAGGTTCATTAAAAATGGATGAAGAGCTGGTTTATAATAATCTGGAGCCAGGCCAGTTGTCACACTGGGATCTGAAGCGCCGGCCTCCTTTGCCTCTTCTCATTAAAGGGAAGGAGGACAAAATAAAGTTAAATTTGAAAGAGCGAGGAAAGATGCTGGAGGCCCTGGGAGAAGAAGCTTTATCTAGGTAGCAGCCTGGATTTACGCAGTTAATTCCGAATTAATAGCCTCCCTCAGGAGCTGGGAGAAAATAAACCAGTAGCTGCCATGATTTAAACCAGTGGGTTAAATCTGTCCTGGGAAGTTTGTAGGAGTGTATTTATGGGATGTGGACATTTGCTGGAGGCCAGTGACAAGTGGTGTCCCCAGGGCTCAGTGCTGGGTCCAGCCCTGGTCAATGTCTTCATCAGTGACCTGGATGAAGGCAGCGAGTGCTCCCTGAGCAAGTTTGGGGATGACACTGAGCTGAGTGGAAGCTGCATCTGCTGGAGGGTCAGGAGGCTCCAAAGGGATCTGAACAGGTTGGATCCATGGGCTGAGACCAACAGGATGAGGTTTACAAGGCCAAATGGCAGATCCTGCACTTGGAGCACAACAACCCTGAGTAGCTCCAGACTAGGAGAAGTCTGGCTGGAAAGTGCCTGGAGGAGAAGGACCTGGGGGTGTTGGTTGAACAACAGTGGCCCAGGGGGCCAAGAAGGCCAATGGCATCTTGGCTTGGATCAGACACGGTGTGGCCAGCAGGGCCAGGGAGGTTCTTCTCCCCCTGGACTTGGCACTGGGGAGACTGAACCTCAAATCCTGGGGGTCAGTTGTGGGCCCCTCAGCACAAGAAGGATGTTGATGCTCTGGAGCGAGTCCAGAAAAGAGCAAGGAAGCTGGGGAAGGGGCTGGAGAACAGACCTGATGAGGAGTGTCTGAGAGAGCTGAAGGTGTTTATCCTGGAGAAGAGGAGGCTGAGGGGAGACCTCATTGCTCTCTGCAACTCCCTGGGAGGAGGTTGTGGAGAGGAGGGAGCTGGGCTCTTCTCCCAAGGGACAGGGGACAGGACAAGAGGGAGTGGCCTCAAGCTGCACCAGGGAAGGGTCAGGATGGACAGCAGGAAAAAGAATTCACAGAAAGGGTCACTGGGCAGTGTCAGAGTCTGCCCAGAGAGGAGGTTGAGTCCCCTTCCCTGGAGGGGTTTAAGGGACGGGTGGTCAAGGTGCTGAGGGACATGGGTTAGTGATTGATGGAAATGGTTGGACTCAATGATCCGGTGAGTTTTTCCAACCTGGTGATTCTATGATTCTGTGGTTCTGTTGTAGGGAGACTCCCTGTGGCTGTTTTGCCCCAGGGAGATGGTGGTGCAGGACCCCAGAGGGTCTCACTTGCCCCTAGTCCTGAGGTCCATTCTTCCCCATGGTCTTTTCCAGCCGCCAAGTTGCAGCCAGAGGAGACGCCACAGCTGATGCGGACGCGGAGCGACGTGGGCGTTCGCCGTCGGGGCAGCACCCGCACGCCCAGCGAGCAGCGGCGCATCCGCCGCCACCGCTTCTCCATCAACGGGCACTTCTATAACCACAAGGTGAGCCCTGAACCTCGCCAACTCCCCAAAACCTCTCCCGGGGCTGGTGAAACCCAGGCCAGGGGTTTAAATAGACTTTGCACCCCATAGACATCCGTCTTCACACCAGCGTATGGCTCCATCACCAATGTCCGGATAAACAGCACAATGACAACTCCCCAGGTCCTCAAACTGCTGCTCAATAAATTTAAGGTAGGTTGGCTCGATCCCCATCGCCCCTGCAAGGTGGGGGGGGGTTGCAACCCATGGATATAAAAATCCAGCAGCGGCGAGAGAAACCGGAATGGGGGTTTTGTATTGCTGGGAAAGTCTGGGGTGGAAACACGGACCTTTAACAGTGACTTTTTCACACAGAGGGTCATTGGGCATTGGAATAGGCTGCCCAGGGAGGTGGTTGATTCCCCTTCCCTGGAGGTGTTTAAGGGACGGGTGGATGAGGTCCTGAGGGACATGGTTTAGTGTTTGATAGGAATGGTTGGACTCGATGATCCGATGGGTCTCTTCCAACCTGGTTGTTCTATGATTCTATGATTCTATGACTTATGTCTATGTTCAGATTGAGAACTCAGCGGAGGAGTTTGCGCTTTACATTGTCCACACCAGCGGAGGTGAGTCTGCTGAACCCCGTACTCTGTGGCACGACCGGCTGCGGCAAAGCCCCATCCCCTGCTGGGTCAAACCCTGGTGCCTTTGACTTTACAGAGAAACAGAAGCTGCGCGCCAGCGATTACCCCCTCATCGCACGCATCCTGCAGGGCCCCTGCGAACAGGTCTCCAAGGTCTTCCTCATGGAGAAGGACCAGGTGGAAGAAGTCACCTATGATGTGAGTTGGCCGGCATAGAATCACCAGGTTGGAAGAGACCCACCGGATCATCGAGTCCAACCATTCCCATCAATCAATCACTAACCCATGTCCCTCAACACCTTGTCCACCCGTCCCTTAAACCCCTCCAGGGAAGGCGACTCAACCCCCAACCTGGGCAGCCTCTGACACTGCCCAATCATCCTTTCCATGAAATATTTTTTCCTAATGTCCATCCTGACCCTTCCCTGCTGGAGCTTGAGGCCGTTCCCCCTCGTCCTGTCCCCTGTCCCTTGGGAGAAGAGCCCAGCTCGCTCCTCTCCACAACCTCCTCTCAGACAGTTGCAGAGAGCATGAGATGCTCATTAGCTTTGGATCTGTTTGGGTTGCATCCAGGGCTGGAAAACCAAAACCAGGGGCATGTCTCCATGCTGGAGGGGTGGAGGGGGCAGGAATCCCGTGAAGACACTCCATCTCATGGGAAAAAGAGTGTTTTGTGCTTCAGAAACATCTTCAAACTTCAAATTCCTCAGCCCTATTTTACCAACCCAAATCTGATCACTGCACATCCTTTGGGTCACAGAGCACTGGGATGAAGAGCTCTGCCATCTACCGGCTCCCTCGCACCCCAGAGCACAAATGAGGCCTTTTTGGAGTATATTTGGGGTTTCACAGCCCTCAGTGACACACTGAGGATGTGCAGGGCTCTCCATTTGAATCACCAGGTTGGAAAAGACCCACAGGATCATCAAGTCCAACCATTCCCATCAATCACTAAACCATGAAGGAGATGAGGGACATGGTTTGGTGTTTGATGGGAATGGTTGGACTCGATGATCCAACCTAGTTATGATTCTATGAGAAGTCGGAGGGGATGCTGCAAGGTCACCTTCAGCCTCTCAAGGTTGGTGTGTCGCCCTCTTCATCACCCTGCTCAGTGTTTCGGTCCCTCCCAGGTGGCTCAGTACATCAAGTTCGAGATGCCCGTCCTCAGGAGTTTCATCCAGAAGCTGGAGGAGGAGGAGGATCGTGAAGTGAAGAAGCTGATGCGCAAGTACGCTGGGCCTGGGGCATTCAGAGGGAGATGCTGAGCTTTACGGGGCTCATTTCAATGCAGGAAATTCATTCCCACAACCTTGCATCCCTGATGTGGGCATGAGCCATTGGCTCTTGCATTATTCCAGCATTTTAATCATAGAATCACAGAATGGGTTGGAAGGGGTGTTAAAGCCCATCCAGTTCCACTCATGCCATGGGCAGGGACACTTCCCACTGTCTCAGGGGATCCAAGCCCCATCCAAGCTGCCCTTGAACCCCTCCAGGGATCGGGCAGCCACCACTTCCCTGGAGAACCTGGGCCAGGGCCTCCTCACCCTCATAGGGAAACATAAAAATGTTTTACTTTCAGTTAAAAGCCCATCTTGATGCTATAAAACCCCTCTTCTCCCTGTCCTCCTCCTCTCCAGATACTCCATCCTCCGACTGATGATCGAGCAAAGGCTGGAGGAGATTTCTGAGGGTCCAACCGCAATGTGAGACCTTTCACCGACTCCAGCTTGCGTCGCACGAGGAGCTGTTTGCCCACAGGATGGACTGTACTGAATCCCAGATCCATTGTCATTCCCGGAGAGCTGCCGGCGCCCACCGGGATGGGAGCCAACTCAGCGTCCTGCACCTCCATCTGTGCAGCATCCTCAGGGAGCTCCTCCTCTGCATCTGGGGTTTTTCCCAGCCAGACTCTGGCCGGTCACAGCTTCAGCCAAACCCTCAAATCCTTGGAAAATCCAGCGTGATAAAAAAAAAAATAAAAAGAGGAAATGCATGAGCAGGATGAAACCAACGAGGACAGAGACAAGCGAGGGCTGGAAGTGTTCAAGAGTAAGACTTTGGGCTCAGTTTGAAGACTCTCGCCCTTGGCTCCAGGCACAGGACCCGCTGCTCGGTGGCAAGAGAGCACAAATAACTCCTCTTTTTCCTTTTTAAAAAAAGCACATTTCTATCGCAATAATTCGCGGGTGAGGGGAAGCTTCGCAAATCGATGCGAGGCCACTGAGAACTGGGGTTTTACAAACAATTCTGCTGCCGAAAGCAAAGCTGGAGGCTGAACACTGGGTTCCCAGCGCGATTTTCCACCGCGACCCCTTAACCTGCCTCTGGTCCCATAACTCCCTCCTTCCCCCGTCTCTAATTTGCACTAATTTTAGGGATTTTTAAGGAACACCACCGCCACATCAAAGCTTTCTGGTCGCCGCAAGATGCCAAATAGTGCTCGCAGGGATAATTGATGGCACTGAGCATCTCCCGAGGGATGCAGGAGGGGAAGCAGGGAGTGGCAGGAGGAGGGGGAGTTAGAGAGAAAAAAGAACTTATTCTGTGACTGCTTCTTGCAGCAGAACCAGCTCATCGTCTCGGTGCAACCGGGACCAAGGTTGCCTCTGTTATCACTGTTACACCTGGAAAAAAACCTCTTTCCTCCTGGGCTAAACCAGCAATATCCATTTTATACCTCGACGTGAACTAAAACTCTGACTTCCCTTCCCTCCCCTTGAGTTTTCGCGATGTCTCTTTGTAATTTTGTAAACTTTTCACGGTACCTTTTCCACCTTTAACCTGTTAGGGGAAGTACTGTACAGCGAGAAAAAAAAGCTTTTTATGTACTCAGAGGATGCCTGTGGCGTTGATTGGTTGATTTAACAAGAAGACAAAATATGTAGCAACTTAATACAGAACGAAACCGCCTGAGTTCTAGCCTGGTTTGTGCAAAAATGGTTGGACTCGATGATCCGATGGGTCTCTTCCAACCTGGTGATTCTATGATTCTGTGATTCTATGAAATAAAGCTCTTTGCAGGTAGAAATGCTGCTGGAATGGGCTCTACCTGGGCAAGGAGCAAGGAGGGAGAAGAGCAAAACCTGCCTGAATCCCAGCAGGGAAGTTTCCCAGGGAGAAAAATGCTCCATTCCTGAAGTTTTGGAGACTCGCAACTAAATTGCTGGAGGAGTGGAATTGCTGGAGGCTCGTGGAATGCATTGAGGACAACTTCTTAAGCGAGGGAATAGACAGTCCTACCAAGGGGTTGGGTTGCTGGACCTAATGGTCACCAGTGCAAGTTAGCTAATCAGTTACACCAAGATTTTTGGAGGAAGTTTTTCACAGAAGGGGTCATTGGGCACTGGAACAGGCTGCCCAGGGAGGGGGTTGAGTCACCTTCCCTGGAGGTGTTTAAGGCACGGATGGATGAGGTCCTGAGGGACATGGTGTAGTGTTTGATAGGAATGGTTGGACTCGATGATCCGATGGGTCTCTTCCAACCTGGTTATTCTATGATTCTATGGTTCTATGAAAAATAGAATCATAGAACAACCAGGTTGGAAGAGACCCATCGGATCATCGCATCCACGAAGCTGCTGGCCCCGCGTTATCCAGCCCATTGAAGCCCATTTATCCCTCCCCGCGCGGAGACGAGTGACGTTGGCTCCGCTTCTCAAAGCTTTATCCGCTGGGAAAAGCCCCGTGTGAGTCGAGCCCAGCAGGCGCAGACGGGGGAGAAGCACCAGCAGCGCAGCCCTGGGGGCACAGGTAAGCGCAGCATCTCGGGCAAGGACTCGAGGGGGTGAAAAGAGGAAGGATTGGGTGGACAGCAAGGTGAATCATAGAATCATAGAATCATAGAACAACCAGGTTGGAAGGGACCCATCGGATCTTCTAGTCCAACCATTCCTATCAAATGAATGGTGAGAAGGGTTGGGGGTCACCACGCACCTGAGCTGGAGGTTGGAGTGGGGAGAGCAGCCTGGAGAGGCATCACACCTTGCTTGGCTACTTCAGCAATGTTTTTTCCCCAACGTTGTGATCCACAAGCTTGGATGCTCTAGGGGGAATAAAGAAGGGGAAAATAGGAAGGCGAGAAACACCGTGTCTTGATTTTTATGGGGTTTGCCACCCGGGTTTGTGGCATTTCCAGTGGTGGTGATGAGGCTGTGAGCAGATGGGAGGAGGGGACGAGTGGTTCTCCGGGTTTCTCTTAAAATGAATAACATCAGCTGGAGGAGCAGGGCAGCAAAAAGATTCAAATAGGTTGGACTTCAGGATAAAATTTTTCACAGAAAAGGGTCATTGGGTAGTGGCAGAGGCTGCCCAGGGAGGGGGTTGATTCCCCTTCCCTGGAGGGGTTTAAGGGACGGGTGGACGAGGTGCTGAGGGACATGGGTTAGTGATTGATGGGAATGGTTGGACTCAGTGATCCGATGGGTCTCTTCCAACCTGGTTGTTCTATGATTCTATGAAATTAAATTAATCAAGACTTATTTTTATTTTGCCTTGCTGGGTTTTGAAAGGCGGGGGGGAGCAGTCAGGCCTGGCACTTTCTAGTGGGGAGCGAAACGCTGACACAGGGCTGCTGCGGCCGGGGCGACAGGCCAGGGGGGGCTCTGCTTTTACAAAAGGCTTTTGTCAACACGGCTCTTGCTATTTTTGGGACAATTTGGGGGCCGCGATGGCTCAGCAGCTTCGGCACAATGAGGCTGTTTGCTCAGCTGGAGGGGCTTGTTGCGGGGGTGGGGAAGTGACATCGTGATGAAAGTCAACTTTTCTCGGGAAGTCGGGAGCATCAGCATCGCAGTTTATGGATAGATTAAATTCTCTATATTGAATATGGTGAATATATTTATTAGGAATTGTTGGACTCGATGATCCAACGGGTCTATTCCAACCTGATGATTCTGTGTATGTGAAAGTATGTGATTCTAAGTATGTGAAAGGCATGTGATTGAGCATATTCATAGAATCATCAGGTTGGAAAAGAGCCTTCAGATCATGGAGTCCAACCATTCCCATCAATCACTAACCCATGTCCCTCAGCACCTCGTCCACCTGTCCCTTAAACCCCTCCAGGGAAGGGGAATCAACCACCTCCCTGGGCAGCCTCTGACAGTGACCAGTGACACTTTCCATGAAAAATTTTTTCCTAATGTTCAGCCTGACCCTCCCCTGGTGGAGCTTGAGACCATACCCCCTCCTGTCCCTTGGGAGAAGAGCCCAGCTCCCTCCTCTCCATAACCTCCTCTCAGGGAGTTGCAGAGAGCAATGAAGTCTCCCCTCAACCTCCTCTTCTCCAGGATTAACAACCCCAGCTCTCTCAGACGCTCCTCATAAGGCCTGTTCTCCAGGCCCTTCCCTAGCTTCGATGCTTTTCTCTGGCCTAACTCCAGAGCCTCAACATCCTTTCCCATCAATCACTAAACCATGTGCCTCAGCACCTCCTCCACCCATCCCTTAAACCCCTCCAGGGAAGGGGAATCAACCACCTCCCTGGGCAGCCTCTGACAGTGACCAGTGACACTTTCCATGAAATATTTTTTCCTAATGTCCAGCCTGACCCTCCCCTGGTGGAACTTGAGGCCATTCCCTCTTGTTCTGTCCCTTGGGAGAAGAGCCCAGCTCCCTCCTCTCCACAACCTCCTCTCAGGGAGTTACAGAGAGCAATGAGGTCTCCTCTCAGCCTCCTCTTCTCCAGGATAAACACCCCCAGATCTCTCAGATGCTCCTCTTCTTCTCCAGCCCCTTCCCCAGCTTCATTGCTCTTCTCTGGCCTCACTCAAGAGCCTCAACATCCTTCTTGTGGTATTTACTGCAGGTTGGCCCAGGCCAGAGGTGAGGAACCAGGATTGCTGCACTCGTCGTCCCTCCAGGCTGAGCAGGATGAGGCCTCGTGACGCCTGGTGCTGGGTGGCCATGTTGCTTCTTGCCCTCTTCAGCGATGTGGCCGGTGGCCGTCGTGGTGGGGGTGGCAGGACGGGTGGGCGAGGAGGAGGAGGCGGCGGGGGTGGCAGCGGAGGCCTGCGCGGGGGCTTCCGCGCCATCTCCCGCAGCGGGGGAGCCCCTGGCCGCAGCTCCAAGGTGGCAGGGGCCATCGCGGCCGGGGCCGCCGCGGGGTATGGGATGGGGCTCTTGGGGCGCCCGCGGCCCTCCCGCTTGGGTCACGGCATTCCGGCTGCCCGGCAACCCCTGCCGGCCGGGGGGTTCCATGCCCCGGGTTGGCCGGACGTGGGTGCCAAGCGGGGACCCCCCAACCGAGCCCCCGGGGAGCGGCGCGAGGGCATCAACTCGGCTTTGCTGCTGGCACCCACCGTCTGCTTCGTCACCCACTGGCTGCAGCGCTGAGCGTGAGGAGGGGACCCTCACGCGACTGAGTCCACCGGGAACTCTTAGCGAATGACTTTCCTGGGAGATTAGATGTGTCTTGGAGATGTGGAAGAGATGCTCTGCCTCAGTTTCCCCCTTGACCTGCACGACAGGACCCTGCGCCAGCAGCCGGAGCTGGGCAACCCTCCACCTGGCAGCCGGACGGATCCCACAAAGCCCATGAACACACTACGTGAGCAAATCCATGGGGGATATTTGCAGCCGGATCCCCATCGACCCTCAGCTCTGGCTTCCCTTCACACAGCTTCACCGAAAAATGCTCCTTTCCCCCTAAGAGAGAACTGGGACTCGGGGGGTGGGGGATGAAAACCGAACCCTCTGCCTTGCAATAAAGTTTGACCTTGAGATATCCTCTCTTTCTTGAATGGAATCCAGTGTGTTTAGTACCAGTCACAACCCAAGGAAGAGCAGAGTCACAGAATCACGAGGTTGGAAAAGACACACTGGATCATCGAGTCCAACCATTCCTATCAAACACTAACCCATGTCCCTCAGCATCTCATCCACTTGTCCCTTAAACCCCTCTAGGGAAGGAGACTCAACCCCCTCCCTGGGCAGCCTCTGACACTGACCAATCACCCTTTCTATGAAATATTTTTTCCTGCTGTCCATCCTGACCCTCCCCTGGTGGAGCTTGAGGCCATTCCCTCTTGTCCTGTCCCCTGTCCCTTGGAAGAAGAGTCCAGCTCCCTCCTCTCCACAACCTCCTCTCAGGGAGTTGCAGAGAGCAATGAGGTCTCCCCTCAGCCTCCTCTTCTCCACGATAAACACCCCCAGCTCTCTCAGACGCTCCTCACAATCCTTGTTCTCCAGCCCCTTCCCCAGCTTTGTTGCTCTCTCTGGACTCACTCCAGAGCCTCAACATCCTTTCCCATCAATCACTAACCCATGTGCCTCAGCACCTCATCCCTTAAACTCCTCCAGGGAAAGTGACTCAACCCCCTCCCTGGGCAGCCTCTGACAGTGCCCAGTGACCCTTTCCATGAAAGTTTTTTTCCTGCTGTCCAGCCTGACCGTCCCCTGGTGGAGCCTGAGGCCATTCCCTCTTGTCCTGTCCCCTGTCCCTTGGGAGAAGAGCCCAGCTCCCTTCTCTCCACAACCTCCTTTCAGGGAGTTGGAGACAGCAATGAGGTCTCCCCTCAGCCTGGGAGCTGGGACTGGGTTCAGACAGGAGATGGTGCTGTTCACTAGGCAATGCATCTCCTCTCATCTCCAGCACTGAATCCAACACAGGGAGAAAACCACCCTTGATGACATCTGTGCGCTTGCTTTGCATTGCAACCCTCCAATTAAGACTATTTCTCCCCCAGGTCTCTACTAACTCTTCAACCATGCACTGCAAATCCCAGCTCCCTCCTCTCCACAACCTCCTCTCAGGGAGTTGCAGAGAGCAATGAGGTCTCCTCTCAGCCTCCTCTTCTCTAGGCTAACCCCCCCCAGCTCTCTCAGACGCTCCTCATAGGGCCTGTTCTCCAGCCCCTTCACCAACTTTGTTGCTCTTCTCTGGACTCGCTCCAGAGCCTCAACATCTTTCTTGTGCTGAGGGGCCCAGAACTGAATACAGGATTCGAGGTTCAGCCTCCCCAGTGCTGAGTCCCGAGGGAGAAGAACCTCCCTGGCCCTGCTGGCCGCACCGTGTCTAATCCAAGCCAAGATGCCATTGACCTTCTTGGCCCCCTGGGCACACTGGATGCTGAATTGGTGTAGGATAAACAGCAGCCGTAGGAATGCTTAGGACACATCTAATAAACTCATGTGGGCTTCTTATTCCCAAAATCCTCCTTTCCTTTGCCGTTTCTTAAATGGCTTTTGTACAGGGCAGATGTCTTCTGTGGGAACTTGACCTTTTACTTTTCTTTTGCTCATTTTTACTCCCGTTACTCAACCCTGCTGGGTTCCTTGATGCCGTCTGTGGGTTTTCCCCCACTCTCCCTTTGCTGCTCCACTTACCAACATGCAGAGATAATGTGGTGTTGCCCAGCAGCCAGTTTCAAGCAGAAAAAAATCTTCTAATTTCTCTTTCCAAGCAGCTACAAGAGTTCTGGATCCCTGTTTTGGGTTTGTTAGAGTTTCCCCTTGGGGAGTAAGCTGCTTGCATGCAGGAATAATCATCTGCTTTGTGCTGAAAAGGGTTTATTTCCTTTATTTATCATAGAATCATAGAATCGCCAGGTTGGAAGAGACCCACCGGATCATCAAGTCCAACCATTCCCATCAATCACTAACTCATGTCCCTCAGCACCTCATCCACCCGTCCCTTAAACCCCTCCAGGGAAGGGGACTCAACCCCCTCTCTGGGCAGACTCTGACACTGCCCAGTGACTCTTTCCATGGAATGTTTTTTCCTAATGTCCAGCCTGACCCTCCCCTAGTGGAGCTTGAGGCCATTCCCCCTCCTGTCCCTTGGGAGAAGAGCCCAGCTCCCCCCTCTCCACAACCTCCTCTCAGAGAGGTGCAGAGAGCAATGAGGTCTCCCCTCAGCCTCCTCTTCTCCAGGATAAACACCCCCAGCTCTCTCAGCCGCTCCTCATAGGGCCTGTTCTCCAGCCCCTTCCCCAGCTTCGTTGCTCTTCTCTTGACTCGCTCCAGAGCCTCAACATCCTTCTTTTGGTGAAGGTCAGAAGTATTAAAAGGTCACATTTGGGGTTTTCCTGGAGTACCGCTTAGACACCAAATTCTTCAGTATCCTTGTGGGCAAGGGGTGGGTGGTTGCAGCACTAAAATAAACCAGATCCGTGTAGGCTCAAACCAAACAGGCCCACGGTTCAGTCTTGAGTCAGGAGCCTCATTGGTGGGACTAGTTGTTTGTCGTCGTTATCACAGACGTGGACACTTGTGGACACACAAGTTTGCCAATGATATCAGGCTCCATAGCACAGTTGACACACTGAGGGGAAGGGATGGATGCAGAGGGACTGGACAGGCTGGAAAGTTGGGGCTCAAGAAGATCATGGAGATCAACAAGGCCAAGCACAGGGTCCTGCTCCTGGGTCAGGGCAATCCCAGCACAAATCCCGACTGGGCAGAGAATGGATTGGGAGCAACTCTGAGGAGGACTCGGGACACTGGGGGATGAGAAGCTCAACATGAGCCAGTGAAGTGTGTTCAGAGCCCAGAAAGCAACCGTGTCCTGGGCTGCATTAAATCTTGGCCAGCAGGGCCAGGGAGGGGATCCTACCTCTCTGCTCCGCTCTGGTGACACCCACCTGGAGCCCCGAGTCCAGTTCTGGAGTCCTCAGCACAGAGAGGACATGGAGATGTTGGAGAGAACCCAGAGGAGGTTACGGAGATGATCCAAGGGCTGGAGAACCTCCCATAGGAGGACAGGCTGAGAGAGTTGAGGTTGTTCAGCCTGGAGAAGGCTCCAAGGAGATCTTAAAGCAGCTTCTGGAATGGAAAGAGGATACAGGAAAGCTGGGGAGGGGCTCTTGATAAGGGAGGGCAGGGATAGGATGAGGGGGAAGAGTTTTGAGCTGCAAGAGGGGAGATTGAGATGAGATCTTAAGAAAAAATATTTTCCTGTCAGGTGAGGAGACCTCAGGTTGCCCAGAGGTGGCTGCTCCGTCCCTGGAGGGGTTCAAGGGCAGGTTGGATGGGGCTTGGAGCCTCTGAGCCAGCGGGAGGTGTCCCTGCCCATGGCAGGGGTGGCACTGGATGCTCTTTGAGGTCCCTTCCAACCCAAATCATTCCAGAGTCTATGTATGTAAAACTAAAGCACCAACCATCCGAAGGGTGAAAACTCTTCCATCTTTTTCATCATAGTTTTAACTTTTATAATAATTTTAACCCTTGTGATGATAGTTGGAGTCATCTAACAGAGACGCCAATTTACCTACTGGGGAGATTTGGATTTCTGGCCATATTAAGTAGAGCTTGGGGCTTCATGTGGAGTCGGTCAGGCTTAAGGCCACTGCAACAGCCAACGTACAAACTCTTTTATTAGACAGAAAATAGAGTAAACACAAGGTATAAATGAACTTTGATTTTCTACGGGGAGGAGAAACCGCTAGCCCAACAATCCACTTATTGGCTTGTGGCAAAATGGGAACAATGGAAGAGAAAAGGTTAACTGAAATTGAGGGTGTTTTTTCGGCCAAATTCAGAGCTGTGAAGGGAACAAAGGCGCCTACAGGCTCAGGGACTGAGAGAGGGGAAAATGCTGCTTCTGTTTGAGCTGTTTGCACGAAGGAGGCGGCGGACGTGCGTCTTGGCTGTATCCGTTTAATTTGTACCAGACGGCGAACACGTCGAAAAAAGTATCGGAAGAGCGAACTCTGTGCATGCACCAGTTTACAGGTTTACAAAACATCTGCGTATCACAAAGGACGAGGTTACCTCAAAGCCCTGCTTCTCTGGTGAACATCCTGACCGTGGTTTATCTCTCTAGTTATCTACAGATCTATATATATATCTCTCTTCGCTTAGCTCACGTCAATGCGAAAAAAATAATCGTTTAAGGACGGTGTCATTCAGTGCCTTGCAAATAAAAAAAAAATAATTAAAAATACACGACAGAGATGAAATAGAACTCCGGGTTGACAAGCGTAACTGTGGATGCTACTGGTCCAACGCAACCCAACATCAACCCAAATACGAGAAGCGAGGATTTCACCCTCTGCTTCCACACATTCAACAAATCGTGATGGGATTTTGAGCGTCTCCCATCTCAGGCTTGGTTCTCCTGATGCTGTTTGCCATTAACCACGTGATGTAATTGATTGAATCTCTTGGCCCTGCCCCGAGCATCCTTTTTGCTGTGGTCGAACATCTTTTAGGTGGAGGCGCTGAAGGGCGAGTGGGACTCGTCACCTCGAGCGCATCCAAAATAAGCCTCTTCTCAGGCTGTAACACACCAAGCGTTACCGCTTTGGGGTGTTTTGGGAGGTGTCCAGCAGCACTTTTTGCCTTTAGAGAGGCTAAGAGAGCGACGCTCGACCCAAAGCAAAGCAGCATGGGGGGCAACCAAAACCCAGCCGGGGTTTTAGCCTCACTGTGGAAAGAAAATAATTAAAATAATTGCTTTATTTTTGTGTGTTGCTGCAGGAGGTGCTTGCAGCATGCAAGGTGCAGAGCGGGAGGGCCCGTATGTACACGAGGAAGGGTGCGGATTGGGATGAAAGGGTTAAAATCGCAACCTGGAAGCTTGTTACTTGCAGATCCCACCTCTGACCCTCTCGGTGTAGGGAAAGGGGGTTTTGGTGGCAGCAGAACTAAGGGGATGAGCGAAACGCTGCCTGTTAGCAAAGAGGATTCTCGGAATGCTCTTGCGGGAATGCCAAGGAGCTCCTCTCTGCCTGGTACCTCGCAGGGTTGGCCCCGAGGAGGAGGAGGAGGAGGAAGTAAAGGCCATTTTCGGAGCATCCAACTCCATCACTGTCCTGCCATGCTGGGGAGAAGGACATTTTCATCCAGTTGTCTAAACAGGAGACTCTGACGGGGAGGTCGGTGCCCGTGCTCCCCAAGGGCTCTTCACCAAAGACGACCGCAAGCAAGAATGGAGGGGGGCAGGCGGTCCCCGCGGGGACATGGGTGACATCTCAAAGCCACGGGGTCCAGGGGGCATCAGTGCATGATGAAGAGTGTGAGGAGGAGGAGGGCGGTGAGGGAGGCATCGGCGAGGTGCAGCCGGATGCCGTTGGCCAGGCGGTAGTCACGATACTGCTGGACGCACATCTCCCGGATCACCTTCGTCACCACCTTGGTCTCCATCTCGATATCCGTTTGGTTGGCGGCTGGGCCGCCCTCCGACACGTTCTTCTTGGCGGCAGGCCCGATGTTGTATTCGGTCACCGTGATGTTGAAACAGTCGGCGACGAAGACGTCCTGCGAGACGGGGCTGCCGTAGTCTCGGTAATAAACCTGGTTGGGGTAACGAGCTGCGTTTTGATTCCACCACCGGTACTCGTCGGGGCTGTCAAAGTGATAGTGCATCCCTGACATGACACGGCCCATGGCGTAGCCCCCCAGCCCTCCCACCACAGCTCCTGCCGCAGCCGCTCCGGCCACGTGCTTGAAGTTGGTCTTGGATTTTGGTGGTTTCCACGGCTTCTGGTTGTAGTAACCTCCTCCAGGGTTGTAGCCCTGTCCCCAGCCTGGGTTGTGGGGGTAGGATGGGTTGTGGGGGTAGGACGGGTTGTGGGGATACGATGGGTTGTGGGGGTAGCTGGGATTTTGCGGATAGCCGGGTTGGCGAGGGTAGCTGGGCTGGCGGTGGCTTCCTGTGCCCCAGCTGCCTCCGCTGGGTTTGCCTTTGCTCTTCTTGGAGAAGGCGACGTCGGTCCAGGTGCCGAGGAGCAGAGCCACCAGCCAGCAGGTGACGAGGGGCCGAGCCATGACTGTGGGACACAAGGAGCGTTACAAGCGGAGACCCCACAGCCCCTGCACCCTCCCTGCCCAGAGCATCATGGGCTTTCGGCTCCCTTAATCATCCATCAGACAAAATAAACATCTCCCGTGCCTTAACCCACCCCAGAACAAAGAGCTTTGGACCCATATTTGGCCTCTTCTCCCGGGGGACAGGGGACGGGATGAGAGGGAATGGCCTCAAGCTCCACCAGGGAAGGGTCAGGCTGGATATCAGGAAAAAATATTTCATGGAAAGGGTCATTGGGCAGTGTCAGAGGCTGCCCAGGGAGGGGGTTGAGTCACCTTCCCTGGAGGGGTTTAAGGGACGGGTGGATGAGGTACTGAGGGACATGGGTTAGTGTTTGATAGGAATGGTTGGACTTGATGATCCTGTGGGTCTCTTCCAACCTGGTGATTCTATGATTCTATGATTCATATGCTTATTTCTCCTCTTCAAAACCCCTTATTTTACACATATTTAATCTAGAAATGATTTTTCAGCACATACCTCTCCCACACCCCCCTACTCTTGCCATCTCCCCAGTAGCTTCTCTGCAATTTTAAGTCGTGGAAGAAAAGGGTTTGGGGGAAAAGATGCTTCACTTGTTCAAATGGTTGGACTCGATGATCAGATGGGTCCCTTCCAACCTGGTTGTTCTATGACTCTATGATTCTATGATTCTATGAAATGGCTTAATGGTTGGACTCGATGATCCGATGGGTCTCTTCCAACCTGCTGATTCTATGATTCTATGAAATCCACTTCTCATACCAGTCAGATGATAGAAATGAGGTTTCTGATGTGCGAGGGTTGATGGTTGTGAACAGATTAATCCCCAACTCAAAGCTTTTGGGTCCCTGGTGCTGTATTAGGGCAGTGTCCAGCCTTGACCTGGAGGGTTTTTTTTCTCCCCAAAGAAGAAAGTTCAGTGTGTTTTGCCCGAGTCACTGTTTACCTGCAAGAAGCAATAACTCCAGAGCAGTGTTTCTCTGCGTAAACATGTTTGCAAACATCTGCATGTTGCTGCTCGCATCCCCAAGGGCCTGCCAGGCACCTCCTGCCTCAGCTGGTGGGCTGGGGAGGGTGAAATCTCATTTTAACAAACTACTCCCTTCCCCGGGGCTACAAATTGGATTAATAGCTATAAATTGGATATGTTCAAGGGCAGCTTGGATGGGGCATGGAGCAAACTGATCCAGTGGGAGATGTCCCTGCCCATGGCAGGAGGGTTGGAATTAGATCATAGAATCATAGAATCATAGAATCATAGAACCACCAGGTTAGAAGAGACACATCAGATCATCGAGTCCAACCATTCCTATCAAACACTAAACCATGTCCTTCAGGACCTCATCAACCCGTCCCTTAAACCCCTCCAGGGAAGGTTACTCAACCCCCTCCCTGGGCAGCCTATTCCAATGCCCAATGACCCTTTCTGTGAAAAACTTCCTCCTGATGTCCAGATGATGCTCCAACCCAAACTATTCTATGATTCCATGTATCATCCATCCTGTATCAAACACACCAGAGCTTCAAGTCCTTTGGAAAACACCCCCCAAGCTACAAAATTTCCCCATTAAACTTTTTAGTCGTAATACCGTCATGAGATGAAACTTAGGTTATGGTCATTGATTTAAACTAGGTCTCTTTCAAGAAACCTGTGCATTTATTAACTAAATATATATGTAATGAATAAGTCTACAAATATTCTACATATCAATTTCTTTCTCGCATTATCCATCCAAATGGAATACACAGAAAGGGTCACTGGGCACTGGAACAGGCTACCCAGGGAGGTGGTTGACTCACCTTCCCTGGAGGTGTTTAAGGTACGAGTGGACAAAGTGCTGAGGGACATGGTTTAATGTTTGATAGGAATGGTTGGACTTGATGATCCGATGGGTCTCTTCCAACCTCGTTGTTCTATGATTCTATGATTCTATCAAAATCCCTCTGGATGCCTCCCTGCAATGCCAAGGAGCCTGGAATTGCCACTACTCTTGCATTTAATATGTGAATCCAGCGATAATGAAAGGTTTTTCTGCTCTACCCGAGGCTGAGCTGCCCCCAGAAATCCCCCGCGACACCAGGATTCTGGGAAGCGGAGTACAGCCTCCCCAGCAAAGTGTGGGTGGACATTTTGCAGCATCCTTGGCTGCTTCAGATGCAATTGCTGGCTCACGTTACAGCAAGAAACAATCAGGGCTTGGGTGCTGGGGAGGATTTTTTGCAGCAGCTAATGGTCTGGCTTCCTAAGGGATCTCTCCTCTTGGTCCAGAGAGGAGTTTCACACAGGTAAGAGAATCATAGAATCAGGTTGGAAGAGACCCACCAGATCATCAAGTCCAACCATTCTTACCAATCTCTAAACCATGTCCCTCAGGAAGAGGTGATGTTCTCCTGCGAGATGCACAAACAGGCAGAACCAACCCCTGTTTACAGCCAGAAATGATTCTGTTGCACATTATCTAGGGTTTCATGGTCCATAAAAAAGCAAATTAATCTCTTTGGGTTCAGATAACAGAATCACAGAATCATCAGGTTGGAAAAGACCCCCCCAGGATCATTGAGTCCAACCATAACGATGCTCTTCTATGATTCTGTGATTCTTTCTCTCCTCCCACAAAAAAAAAAAAAAAAAAAAATTGTCTTATGTCAAATGTTTGAATTCATAGAATCGTAGAATAACCAGGTTGGAAGAGACCCACCGGCTCATCGAGTCCAACCATTCCCATCAATCTCTAAACCAACTGAGGTCTGATTTTTGGGATTGGTTGAGATTGTTAGAGAGAGGTTTAGTTAAAAGAGCAGGGAAGATGCGAGCGGTTGTCCTGGGGAAGGCAGCCAGGCTGGAGCTGCTGCCTCAGCACCGTCTCCTCCAAGCCCAAGGTGCGAGCTGCTGGCTTTCTCGTCCCACAGCCCCCACCCGCAGGGAGTGGCGATGAAATCAGGGGGTAAAAATAACCCAGAGACACGGCAAAACCTTGGATGGGCAAACGTTCCTTGGGGGCTTGAAAACAAATAGGAAAGAGGGGACAAAACCAAAAAAATTAATCTCTTCTTTTTTTTTTACGAAGACACAGCTACCCTCAGGAGCGGCAAGAGGGGAGAAAATCAGCCCCTGGATCAAAACATGTTCCAGCAAAGCCCTAGGGGATGTTCCAGCATGAAGCAATGGGAATCAAGAGCTGCTTCCTTGGGCTTGGAGCTGATTTCTCTCCCCTTGGAAACGCTGTTTATGGAGTGACCGCGATATTGTCATTAAATTCTGTCATTGAGTGGCTCGGTAGGCGTTTTTCCCCGATTCTTTTTAACCGTGTTCACCCTGTTCTCTCTGTCTGAGGGTAAACGCAGCAGAGGAGAAATTAATTTGAGTGATTTCTATCGGAGCAATTAGTATCTGTGGCAGAGGAAACCTGGAGCTCCTCCGGGCAAGGGGGGGGAAGCGGAAAATGGAGGCTGAGGAGTTGAACGCAAGCAGCAATTACGTGCGCAGGGCTGGCCTGACGGCAGCTTGGGGCTCAGAGAGAGGAAAAATCAACCCCTGGCAGCAAAATAACAGTTGGAAATAACCTTATTGAGGTGCCTGGGGTGGGGGTTGGGGGGGGTAGAGAATAAACGAAGAGAGGCGGTGATGGAGCAAGGAGGGTGGGAAGATTGGTAGCAAAATAACAGTTGGAAATAACCTCATTAAGGTGCCTGGGGAGGGGAGGAGGGAGAGAATAAACGAAGAGAGGTGGTGATGGAGCAAGGAGGGTGGGAAGATGCTCGGAAAGGTGATGCTGTTGGTCTGGGGGGGGCTGGGGGGAATGCAGATTCTCAGTTTGCTTTGTGAAAACACCATCCCTAGTTTTCAGAAATCCCATTCTCTTCCCTTTTTTTATCCTTCAAATAATACGGGAGCGCGATCCTGGGCTGGAGGGAGAAGAACGAAACCCTCCAGGGAGCTTGGGAGAAGGGTGAGATCTCCCACCAGCCCCAGCTTCGAGGCATCTGAATAAACAAACAGTGGGAGACGTTGGAGATGTGTCGTTTAAGGAGGACGTTCGCTGGCGATGTCTATTTTTAGGTGGCCATGGCGGAGAAAAGAGGCGCTTCCCCCATCCCTTGGCATTCTGCTCCCTGTTAAAAGATTTATCCCACCCAAAGACCCCGTGTCCCATTTTCCGACACTCACCAGTTGGGAGCCTGTCGCTTGCTCTCTCACTCGGTTCAGGGTGATTCAGGCTCGACGCAGAGCGAGGGTGAGGAATAAATATAGCGAGAGGGAGGAGCTGGCTCCTGCGCAGCCCAGCCCTGCCCAGCCTGGCCAGCATCCATCCTCCTGCCCAAGGGAAAACCACCGCTGGCACCTCACAAAGTTTGGGGTCACCCCTCCCGGCAGATACGGGCACGGGAGGGAACGCTGGCGACCAAACGGGTGGCTGGAAAAATCAGCGCTCGGACGGTTTAGTCAAGAAATATCGATGGCTTTGGGGCTCATTTGGAGATCTTGGGGATGAGGTTCTGGGCAAGGAAAAGATGCTTTTAGCGGTCGCTGGCTCCAGCTCCAAATCCATTATCCTGTGAAACAATAAGATGCTCTGAGGGTTGATGGATAGAAAATAAAATGGGCTCAGACCTACAGGGGAGAGGATGAATCTGAATCTGTGACTCCTTGTTTGTCTTGCTCTAAAGGAGAAAAACTCACTCCTGCCCACAGCGGTTGCACTTCATGTTGAGGTATCCTGGGATTTAATGGGAGAAAATGTCACAGAGGCTATTAAAAATTATATGGGATGCACTTGAATCATAGAATCATAGAATCACTAGGTTGGAAGAGACCCATCGGATCATCGAGTCCAACCATTCCCATCAATCACTAACCCATGTCCCTCAGCGCCTCGTCCACCCGTCCCTTAAATCCCTCGAGGGAGAGGGACTCAACCCCCTCCCTGGGTAGCCTCTGCCAGTGACCAATCACACTTTCCATGGAAATTTATTTCCTAATGTCCAGCCTGAACCTCCCCTGAGGTTCAAGAATCATAGAATCATAGAATCACCAGGTTGGAAGAGACCCACCGGATCACGGAGTCCAACCATTCCTATCAAACACTAAACCATGTCCCTCAGCACCTCGACCACCCGTCCCTTAAACCCCTCCAGGGAAGGAGATTCAACCCCCTCCCTGGGCAGCCTATTCCAATGCCCAATGACCCTCTGTGTGAAAAACTTCCTCCTAATGTCTAGTCTAAATCTCCCCTGGAGGAGCTTGAGGCCATTCCCTCTCGTCCTGTCCCCTGTCCCTTGGGAGAAGAGCCCAGCTCCCTCCTCTCCACAACCTCCTCTCAGGGAGTTGCAGAGAGTAATGAGGTCTCCTCTCAGCCTCCTCTTCTCCAGGATAAACACCCCCAGCTCTCTCAGCCGCTCCTCATAAAGAAGGCCAAGTGCAAGATCCTGCACCTGGATCAGGGCACTGCCTGGGTGCCAACACAGTCTGGAGAACAAAGGGACTGAGAGCAGCCCTGCCGAGGAGCATTTGGAGCATGAAAGGCTGGACGTGAGCCAGCAGTGTGCGCTCACAGCCCAGAAAGCCAACCGTGTCCTGGGTTGCATCAAGATCAGTGTGGCCAGCAGGGAGAGGGAGGGGATTTTACCCCTCTGCTCCACTCTGGTGACACCCATCTGGAGCCCCAAGTCCAGATCTGGAGTCCTCGGCACAGGGAGGACATGGAGATGTTGGAGCGAATCCAGAGGAGGCCACAGAGATGATCCAAGGGCTGGAGAACTTCCTTTACGAGGTTAAGCTGAGAGAGCTGGGATTGTTGAGCCTGGAGAAGGGAAGGCTAGAAGGAGAATTTAGCTTCCAGTATGGAAAGGGGCTGCAGGAAAGCTGGAGAGGAGCTCTTGATGAGGGAGGGCAGGGGTGGGATGAGGGGGAACAGCTTGAAGCTGAAAGAGATGATATGTTAGCAAGAAAATTTTTCTGGCTGCCCAGAGCAGGGGTGGCTGCCCCATCCCTGGAGAGGTTCAAGGACAGGTTGGATGGGGATTGGAGCCCCTGAGCCAGTGGGAGGTGTCCCTGCCCATGGCAGGGGTGGGACTGGATGGGTTTTGAGGTCCCTTCCAACACAAACCATCCCACGATTCTATGATTTTGTCACAGCCACACGATATAGAGAAAACCCTACGGAGGTTTCACTGATGGCAATAGCCGAGGCAGCTCCCATCCCTGAGCTGCAGAGCACATCTGGCCATAAAGAGGATTTCCACCCCGATGCTTCATCTGCTTATTTATCCATCTGGCCTGAAGAGATTTTAAAAGACATAATAATTCGTCTGGTAGGGTTTTGCCTTGTCTGCACTGGAGAGAAATCCATATTAATTTCTGAAGGAGAAAATTAAATAATGGGGGTAGGATTGAGGTCAGTGAGACTGTCAAAACTCTCCCGTCAAATACACTTTATTCCTCATGTGAATGTGCAGGTGGCTCCTGATTCCTTGGCTTTATAAAATCCCCAAACCAGGAAAATAAAGAAATAGAACAACGTGAACAGGTTCATCCAACAGGTTCATCCAACAGGTTCATGGCCTCAAGCTCCACCAGGGGAGGGTCAGGCTGGACAGCAGGAAAAAATATTTCATGGAAAGGGTCATTGGGCATTAGAACAGGCTGCCCAGGGAGGGGGTTGATTCCCCTTCCCTGGAGGGGTTTAAGGGACGGGTGACCGAGGTGCTGAGGGACATGGGTTAGTGTTTGATAGGAATGGTTGGACTCGATGATCTGGTGGGTCTCTTCCAACCTGATCTGTGGTTTTCCGTAATAGATATATTATGGAGGAGGTTCAGGTCTTGTTTGGGGATCATAGAAACTCCATCGGATGCCAGCTACAAATCAAGCAGGAGCAGCTTGCCGACTATTAATTAAGCTTTAATTTATTAGGGAAGTTAGTAGTCCTGAACCCTCCTAAACCAGTAAATTGGCCTCTTCTCCCAAGTGACAGGGAATGGGACAAGAGGGAATAGCCTCAAGCTCTACCAGGGGAGATTTAGACTGGACATTAGGAAAATTTTTTTCACAGGCTGCCCAGGGAGGGGGTTGATTCACTTTCCCTGGAGGTGTTTAAGGGACGGGTGGACGAGGTGCTGAGGGACGTGGGTTAGTGATTGATGGGAATGGTTGGACTTGATGATCCAATGGGTCTCTTCCAACCTGCTGATTCTGTGATTCTATGAGTCTATCCACAGGGCTGTGTGCCTCACGGTTTCTTTAGCATCTCAGGGTACGATTTCTCCGGGCAGAGAGCCAAGAGCTGCATCGATCTCCACTGGAGGTTTGACTCTTCTTCATCCGCAGTGATGGAAGGCAGAGGAAATAATGCAACATTAAGTGCAGCAGGAGGTTAGAAAGCATTAATGGGATGGTTTTTTCCCATAATGAATGGAAACCGCTGCCTTTGGTTCAATGATGAGCTGGGAGAGGACCCAGATTCATCTGACCCTGATTCATTGCTTCTCATTGATTTGAGTTTTTTTGTTTTTTTTTTTTTTGCTTTAATTCATGCAAAACACTTTTATTCACGTAACTCTGGACTTGCTTGGAGAATTAGCCGCAGCTCGGGAAGGCAGTAAAATGGTTTGTGGGCAATCATAGAATCACCAAGTTGAAAGAGACCCACCGGATCATCGGGTCCAACCATTCCTGTCAAAATTTATCAGGTTTTGGAGGATGTCCGGTGGGGTTTGGAGGTAGGATGAAGTCCCACAGTCTCTGTCCCAGTCTCACTCTGGAGCCAATGAAAGTTCTGGGCTCAAGCTCACCCCATCTCAACCCACACTCCATAGAATCATAGAATCACCAGGTTGGAAGAGACCCACCAGATCATCGAGTCCAACCATTCCCATCAATGATTAATGGGTTAATGAAATGCATTCTGCAGAACTTTGTTTGTTTTCTGGTCTCACCAGGGAATAGTCATTATTAAGTTAAAATTCTTTGGACTTGTCTTGGGAACCAGATGTCCCAGGAATGTTTGGCTCCTGTCTGCATGAGAATGAAGGAATTGCAATTTGCGGAATAAATAGAGTCACAGAGTCACAGAACAAGCAGGTTGGAAGAGACCCATCGGATCATCGAGTCCAACCATTCCTATCAAACACTAAACCATGTCCCATAAACTATAAGGAAGGAAAGCACTGATGGCACTTGCTTCCCAACAAAAGGAACAATGCCACTCAGTCAATCTCTTATTTTCTCATGTCAGTGTGTAATTAAAAAACCGAAGCTACGGCTTCTTCAGCATATTTTGCATTTTCATAAGTGGCGAGGGCTTCATTGCATAGAATCATAGAATCACCAGGTTGGAAGAGACCCACCAGATCATCAAGTCCAACCATTCCTATCAATCACTAACCCATGTCCCTCAACACCTCGTCCACACGCCCCTTAAACCCCTCCAGGGAAGGTGAATCAACCCCCTCCCTGGGCAGCCTCTGACACTGCCCAATCACCCTTTCCATGAAATATTTTTTCCTGATATCCAGCCTGACCCTCCCCTGGTGGAGCTTGAGGCCATTCCCTCTCATCCTGTCCCCTGTGCCTTGGCAGAAGAGCCCAGCTCCCTCCTCTCTACAACCTCCTCTCAGAGAGTTGCAGAGAGCAATGAGGTCTCCCCTCAGCCTCCTCTTCTCCAGGGTAAACACCCCCAGCTCTCTCAGACTCTTCTCATACTCCTGGTTCTCCAGCCCCTTCACCAGCTTCGTTGCTTTTCTCTGGACTCGCTCCAGAGCCTCAACATCCTTCTTGTGCTGAGGGGCATGAACGGGTTTGTGACCCTGCAAACCCAGGATGGGCAGCCCTGCTCTGAGAGAAAAGAAATGTTGGGTTTGACCAGCTTTTAGTAGAAAAAAACTGTGTAGAAATCTCTCCTTGCCACATTATTCAGCGCAGGAGAGGAAAATGCAGCTCATGGATGGCACCTCCCCTCTGCTCTTCACAACTCTGAGTTTTCCTGTCAAAGAAGTATTAAAAATAAATAAGATAAAAGGGGATATATAGATGTTTTGGGTCTTGCCATGGGTGGAAACAGGCCAGGAGGCGAAGCTGGCAGGAGGAGGACATGAATCACATGCTTTTCAAGTGTCATCGGTGCCCAGTTACACAACCTGTGACGACGGTGAAGAGAAGTCCCAGTAAGTCTTTAATACCGGAGGCACATAAGGGCACGACCAGCTTGCCAGGGGAGGAACCACAGAGAGGAAAATGCAAACAACCAACCTTCCCGTGCAAAGTCTTGCGCTGCTTCCGGGAGGCTTTGGGGGTTTATGGCCGGATGCAGCTCTGCGGCGAAGCCAAGGAGTGCGAAGCTAGCATGGAAAATATAAATCAGGGTAGGACTGCTCCAGGCAATGAGCCTCTTGGCAGCTGTGGGGCTGGGCAGGGGTTGGATTCCTCTTGTTGAGCTGCTTTCCTTGCCAGTGAAGTCTTCCCACAGCAAGATCTCTGGGTAGATGCGACTCCTGGGCCACAGGATCCTGCCACCTCATCCCTGCTGGTTGGTGGCTTCAGTGAGGGACTCAGAGGTGGGTCTGGGGGGAGAAAGCAGCAAATAAGGTGAGTTTTTAATTCATAGAGTCACCAGGTTGGAAGGGACCCACCGGATCATGGAGTCCAACCATTCCCATCAATCACTAACCCATGTCCCTCAGCACCTCGTCCACCCATCGCTTAAACCCCTCCAGGGAAGGGGACTCAACCCCCTCTCTGGGCAGCCTCTGCCACTGCCCAATCACACTTTCCAAGAAAACTTCTTTCCTAATGTTCAGTCTTGTGTTTCAAAGATAAAGTTGGATCCTTGACAAAGCAGAGCAGCAAATTAAATATAAAATATTGGTGTCTCTACACACCTACCTTCTCTTTACTATTAATCAACTGGCTTTAGAAGCTATAAATGTTCATCCAGCTGCTACAATCTGATTAGGGGTGTAATAACCTCTTCTGGCTGCTATTCCAGGCAGGGAAGCACGTAAGCTCCTTACAAATGGGACCCTCCCTGGCCGCAGGCTGATGCCTTCCCAGTGATACACAGCGGAGTCGGAAGATGGGACACAGCTCCTAAAAATGTGCCTCCAGCCTCTCCCGGGGTTAGTGGCATCACCAGGGTGCTAGAAGGTGAAATAACAGCTTTCATTAATATATAAATAGAGAAAATCATAGAATCATAGAATCACCAGGTTGGAAGAGACCCACCAGATCATCAAGTCCAACCATTCCCATCAATCACTAACCCATGTCCCTCAGCACCTCGTCGACCCGTCCCTTAAACCCCTCCAGGGAAGGGGACTCAACCCCCTCCCTGGGCAGACTCTGACAGTGACCAATCAACCTTTCCAGGAAAGATTTTTTTCCTAATATCCATCCTGACCCTCCCCTAGTGGAGCTTGAGGCCATTCCCTCTCGTCCTGTCCCCTGTCCCTTGGGAGAAGAGCCCAGCTCCCTCCTCTCCACAACCTCCTCTCAGGCAGTTGCAGAGAGCAATGAGGTCTCCCCTCAGCCTCCTCTTCTCCAGGATAAACACCCCCAGCTCTCTCAGACACTCCTTGCAATCCTTGTTTTCCAGCCCCTTCCCCAGCTTCGTTGCTCTTCTCTGGACTCGCTCCAGAACCTCAACATCCTTCTTGTGCTGAGGGGCCACAACTGACCCCAGGATTTGAGGTTCAGTCTCACCAGTTCTGAGTCCAGAGGGAGAAGAACCTCCCTGGCCCTGCTGGCCACACCATGTCTGCTCCAAGCCAAGATGCCCTTGGTCTTCTTAATTTTAGACTAAGCCCTGATAATGAACGAGGAGAAAACATCAATTTGGGGCATTTGAGCCTTCCTGTTGCCAACTGGGTTCATAGAATCATAGAATCATAGAACAACCATGTTGGAAGGGACCCATCGGATCTTCTAGTCCAGCCATTACTATCTAACACTAAACCAAGTTCCTCAAGACCTCATCCACCCGTCCCTTAAGCACCTCCATGGAAGGTGACTCAACCACCTCCCTGGTTCATTTGCAGGAGATGGGAGAAGGAAATCTTGCTTGTTAGGGGAAGATGTTGCTCACTGCTCCGGTTTCAGCATTTGGTTTAGAAATCATCCCTCCCTGTGCCTTGGGAGCAGCCGCTGAGGGACATGCTGGGTTTGTGCCTCTGGGCTGAACAATTCCCTGCTGTGTCCGGGAGAATGAAGGAGGGGAATGAAGAGTCGTAACCCCGAGCAGAAAGGGTTCGTTATGTTCTTTCCTATCAATAAACCTCCTGTTTTGCAGGCTCGGGATGACAGCCTTGGCGTTTGGGCTCCTTCAACACACGAAGCCCCCTCTGCAAAGCTCCTGGAACAAACGTTTCCAAGGCTCTAATTCAGCTTCCAGTAAAAGAAGTCTCCCGTTCTGGAAAAGCTGAATGTCTGTATTTTCTCCATCCCGCAGCAGGACGAGAAATACATGACTCACCGAGAGACTTTCCTTTGCTTCTCAAGCCTTTATTTTTAACTTGCAATCCCCTCTGAAGACTTCTTAGATAAGAGCAGTGGTGTAAGCACATTGCGCGATATCACATGACCACGGTGAGGTCACGTTTGTAAAAATAAGCCCCGGCACACCCGGGATGGGCAAGGACGCTCCCCCTTTCATCATCTCCTCATCAATCATCCACGACAGCTTCAGGGAACGGCTCCTGTCCCAGAATGCATCATCTGTGTGCCGACAGCTTGTTGGAGTGTGCTGCAAGCCCTGCTGCCTTATGGGAATGCCGTGTTCCCCAAGCCGAGCCAGGGCTCAGAATCATGGAATCATGGAATGGGTTGGGTTGGAAGGGACCTCAAAGTCCAGCCAGTCCCACCCCTGCCATGGGCAGGGACACCTCCCGCTGGATCAGGGGCTCCAAACCCCATCCAGCCTGGTCTTGAACCTCTCCAGGGATGGGGCAGCCACCACTGCTCTGGGCAACCCGGACCAGGACCTCCTCACCCTCACACCAGAACATTTCTGCCTAAGATCTCGTAGAATCATAGAATCATAGAACAACCAGGTTGGAAGGGACCCATTGGATCTTCTAGTCCAACCATTCCTATCAAACACTAAACCATGTCCCTCAGGACCTCATCCACCCGTCCCTTAAACACCTCCAGGGAAGGGGAATCAACCCCCTCCCTGGGCAGCCTGTTCCATTGCCCAATCACCCTCTCTGTGAAAAACTTCCTCCTAATCTCCAGCCTAAATCTCCCCTGGTGGAGCTTGAGGCCATTCCCTCTTGTCCTGTCCCCTGTCCCTTGGGAGAAGAGCCCAGCTCCCTCCTCTCCACAACCTCCTTTCAGGTAGCTGTAGAGAGCAATGAGGTCTCCTCTCAGCCTCCTCTTCTCCAGGATAAACACCCCCAGCTCTCTCAGACACTCCTCATAGGGCCTGTTCTCCAGCCCCTTCACCAGTTTTGTGGCTCTTCTCTGGACTCTCTCCAGAGCCTCAACATCCTTCTTGTGCTGAGGGCCCAGAACTGAACACAGGATTCCTGTCCTCATACAGGAGGTGCTCCAGCTCTCACATCACCTCTGTGGCCTCCTCTGGACCTGTTCCAACATCTCCATCTCCTTCTTATGTTGGGGATTCCAGAACTGGACACAGTCCTCCAGATGAGGTCTCACAAGAGAGGAATAGAAGGTGAGAATCTCCTTCGTCACTCTGCTGGCCACGGTTCTTGGGTTGCAGCCCAGGACACGGTTGGTTTCTGGGCTGCGAGCGCACATTGCTGACTCATAAGAAGCTTCTCATCAACCAGCTCTCCAGGTCCTTCTCCTCAGGGCTGCTCTCAATCACGTCATCCCCCAGACTGTATTGGAAACATGACTTGTCCTGATCCGAGTGCAGGACCTTGCACTTGACCTCGCTGAACCTCGTGAGATTCACACAAGAACACTTCTCCAGGTTTTTCTGGATGATATCCCAGCCTTCCAGTGAGGCAACTGCATCGCTCAGCTTGGTGTCGCCTGCAAACTCGATCTCGCTGTTAATATCATCAGCGAAAAAATTAAACAGCACCAGTCACAGTCCAGACCCTCGAGGGACACCACTTGTCACGATCTCCATCTGGACATCAAACTGTTGACCAGGACTCTCTGGATGCAACAATCCAACTAATTCGTTATCCACCTAGCAAATCCCTCTCTTTCCAACTCAGAGAGCAGGATGTTGTGGGGCATCATGTCAAAGGCTTTGAAGGAGCCCAGATGGACAACATCCATTGCTTTACGCCTGTCCCCTGAGGAGATCCCCCAGCAGTGCGCCCAGTGTGCAGTGTGCACAGGGGGTCAAGAAGGCCAAGGGCATCTTGGCTTGGATCAGACACGGTGTGGCCAGCAGGGCCAGGGAGGTTCTTCTCCCTCTGAACTCAGCACTGGTGAGACCAAACCTCGAATCCTGTGTTCAGTTCTGGGCCCTGAGCACAAGAAGGATGTTGAGGCTCTGGAGCGAGTCCAGAGAAGAGCAACAAAGCTGGTGAAGGGGCTGGAGAACAGGCCCTATGAGGAGCATCTGAGAGAGCTGGGGGTGTTTATCCTGGAGAAGAGGAGGCTGAGAGAAGACCTCATTACTCTCTCCAACTCCCTGAGAGGAGGTTGTAGAGAGGAGGGAGCTGGACTCTTCTCCCAAGGGACAGGGGACAGGCCGAGAGGGAATGGTCTCAAGCTCCACCGGGGGAGGGTCAGGATGGACATCAGGAAAAAAAAATTCATGGAAAGGGTGATTGGTCCCTGTCATAGGTTGCCCAGGGAGGGAGTTGAATCACCTTCCTTGGCGGTGTTTAAGGGACGAGTGGCCGAGGTGCTGAGGGACATGGGTTAGTGATTGATGGGAATGGTTGGACTTGATGATCTGGTGGGTCTCTTCCAACCTGGTGATTCTACAATTCTATCATAGAAAGCCTCTAGGTTGGACAGGTAGGTCTTGGCTTGGTGAAGCTGTGCTGCTGTTTCAGGTCACCTCTCTGTCCTCCATGTGCTTTAGCGAAGCTTCCAGGATGATCTGCTCCATCACCTTCCCAGGAACAGGGTTGAGGCTGACAGGTCGGCAATTCCCAGGTTACTTCCTACCCTTTTTATAAACACGAACCTGTCTTCGTGTCACCAGGGGCTTCCCATGCATGATTATCTTCTTTTGAAGGTGTGATGGGGCAGGGGATAACATCTCAGCGCTTGGGACTCCTTGTGGGTTCCTCACTGTGGTGTGTTGGGAAAGGAGTAGAAGAATTGTGCTTTCCCGATGGTGAAAAAAGGGATGTGAGATGGGGAAACCCAAACCCCAGCAAGAGACTGGAAGAAGGACCAAAACAAAGATGGAAAAATACTTAAAAGTACTGCTCTAGTATTCCCTCAGCAATATGGTTATGAGGTCTCCTGTTCGGGGGAGATCCTAGAGCAACTTTCCTGTGCTGAAAGGGGAAGCTGGGGAGAGATCAGGGAGGGCAGGAAAAGTACATGAGGGGAACAGTTTTCAGCTGAAAGAGGAGAAGATTGAGATGAGATCTTAGGAGGAAATGTTTTGCTGTGAAGGTGAGGAGGTCCTGGCCCAGGTTGCCCAGAGCAGGGGTGGCTGCCCCATCCCTGGAGGGGTTCAAGGGCAGGTTGGATGGGGCTTGGAGCCCCTGATCCAGCGGGAGGTGTCCCTGCCCATGGCAGGAGGGTTGGAGCCGAACAGGTTTTGAGATCCCTTCCAACCCAACCCATTCCATGATTCTATATTTTCCTTTCATATACATAATTTTGGTCCAGGTCATCGCCTTGTTTATTTACATGAGAATGAATGGAGCTTTCACACCCCATGACCTGGTTTCCAGCTCGGCGAGGACGAGAGGATTAAACTCAACTCTCTTACAGGAATGGTCGTGCAAAGCCTCTTAGCTGAGCCAGCCAGGACCTTCCCACCCCGATTCTCCCCTCTCCCTCTGCAAAAAGGATTCCCAGGGACTTGCGCTGCCTTTACGGGTTTTCATCTCTTTTTTTTTTTTACCTCCAGGAGTAAATGAGAATAAGTAAAGCTGAACTGGGCCTGGAGAATATCATAGAATCATAGAATCACCAGGTTGGAAGAGACCCACCAGATCATCGAGTCCAACCATTCCTATCAAACACTAAACCATGTCCCTCAGGACCTCATCCATCCATCCCTTAAACCTCTCCAGGGAAGGGGAATCAACCCCTTCCTTGGGCAGCCTGTTCCAATGACCCTTTGTATGAAATATGTGCCCACAGGGGAAATCAAATCAGGTTTTTAGTCATTATGATTTTTAATGTATTGAAACAATTTCCCACATGATGTGTGGATCTTTCCATCCATTTGGGAGCATCTTCCTGCTGGGGCCTTGACCTAAGACCACACATGATTTAGTGCAAAGCTTTTATTTCCCCTAAAATAACAATTTAAAGGCTCCTTCTGAAGCTTATGAGGCTGACATTATACAAGAAAGAGAGATTATATACCAAGTATTCAGACTTTATATGCCAAATCTGCTCCATATATTTAAATTTATCTTGGAAGGGGAGCGTCTGCTGGGGAAAAGCTTAACCATAGAATCATAGAATCATAGAACAACCAAGTTGGAAGAGACCCATCGGATCATCGAGTCCAACCATTCCTATCAAACACTAAACCAAATATTTTTATTTATGAAAAGTTGAGATTGGTAGCATCTCCCCTAAGGTATTTCTACGATGGATGCACTGGAGCTCAATAAAAATAGATAGATAGACCATCACCTCTAGTGAGAGCAGCCAAATATCAGTCTGACACAAGGAAAAGCCTGGGGAGAGATGAGGCTGCTCTGAAGCTGCTCAAGATGCTCCTGCAGGGTTGTCATGGGCACGATGCTCTCCGTAGTCATCTCCATGGCTACCTCAGCACCAAGAGAACAGGATGGAAGTGGTGCAGGAGCAGTGTCATTAGCTTAAATGCTGCTTACTTGCTCTTGGCCAATGTAAATCGGTGCTGCTTGGGATCACCTCCAAGCGTTTTACCTCCAGGGCTGACGGCTGGTTTTGAGCCAGAGCTTGGAGGCAGCTGAGACTGCAAATCAGAGAATCATAGAATCAGCAGGTTGGAAGAGACCCACCGGATCATCGAGTCCAACCATTCCTATCAAACACTAAATCAAATATTTCTATTTATGAAAAGCTGGTAGCATCTCCCCTAAGGTATTTCTACAATGGATGCACTGGGGGTGTACTCAGATGAATCATAGAACAACCAGGTTGGAAGGGACCCATCGGATCTTCTAGTCCAACCATTCCTATCAAAACACTAAACCAAGTCCCTCAGGACCTCATCCACCCGTCCCTTAAACACCTCCAGGGAAGGGGAATCAACCACCTCCCTGGGCAGCCTGTTCCAATGCCCAATGAACATTTCCGTGAAGAACTTCCTCCTAATCTCCAGCCTAAATCTCCCCTGATGGAACTTGAGGCCATTCTCTCTTGTCCTGTCCCCTGTCCCTTGGGAGAAGAGCCCAGCTCCCTCCTCTCCACAACCTCCTCTCAGGGAGTTGCAGAGAGCAATGAGGTCTCCTCTCAGCCTCCTCTTCTCCAGGATAAACACCCCCAGCTCTCTCAGACTCTCCTCATAGAACCTGTTCTCGAGCCCCTTCACCAGCTTCGTTGCTCTTCTCTGGACTCTCTCCAGAGCCTCAACATCCTTCTTGTGCTGAGGGGCCCAGAACTGAACACAGGATTCATGGAGCAGCCTCCCCAGTGCTGAGTCCAGAGGGAGAATCACCTCCCTGGACCTGCTCAGCTATGAAGCTCAGGTAGCCGAGATGATTGAAAATCCCAGTTAACACTCCTGCTCCTGACCCCAGATTAAGCTACGGGAATGACTACCTGAAGAATTAAAGCTGTGTGTAAGTAAAGAAGTTGAGTTTTGACCAGGATATGGAGTAAAAAGCATTTTGAAATGAGTTTTTTCCTCCAGCAAGCAAGAGTTTTTGTAAACAACAGGGAAGATCATGCATGACAGGAACATCAGGCTAATGCACTCCAGAGCAGGGTGTGCGAGTTTTCGATTCCAAATCCAACAACTCCCCTAGAGGGATTTCTCCTTCATTTCATCTACTTTCCAAATCAACTCCCAACGGATGGTGAATGTCATTGCTTGCAGCCTGTTCGGAGAAAACCAGAACAATAAAAGTCACGTTGAGTCTGTGCAGAGGGTTGGAACAACAAGGGAAGAAGCCCATGGAGGCACTGAGGGTTGTGGTTTGGTGACTGATGGGAATGGTTGGATTCGACGATCCGATGAGTCTCTTCCAACCTGGCGATTCTATGACTCTATGATTCTATTCTATGACTTTTCAGGGCTTGGGGTTGCCGTGATTGTCACCAAGATCAAAATAGAGAGGTGGTAAGCACAGGTTGCAAAGCGTTTGACCCAGCGATGCTTCCAGAGGGTGAAGGAAAATGGTTTATTAGATGATGAACATAAAACTTGCTATGATCCTATGTGTGGAAGCAGCACTGGAGGACAAACCCCAGCACTGGAACAGGCTGCCCAGGGAGGGGGTTGAGGGGTTCCCTGGAGGGGTTTAAGGGACGGGTGGCAGAGGTGCTGAGGGACATGGGTTAGAGATTGATGGGAATGGTTGGACTCGATGATCCGGTGGGTCTCTTCCAACCTGGTGATTCTATGATTCTATGATTTTGCTCCAGTGAAAGGCAAAGAGATTTTTTTCTCTGTCCAGTTCTCGCTGGAGCTGTGGCTGGTTGCACCACCGAGAAGCTCAGGTGACCTTCCCCCTCCCAGCTAGTTTTTCAGTTCATTTCTCGGCAAACCCAGTGAGGCCCTAGGGAGGGAAATAATGATCAAAGTACAGAAAGCGGAGGAAATTAGTTTTGCATTTATGGTGGTAGGTCAAGAACTGCTGTTTACCCTGAGCTGGGAGGGACCAGGCAAATCATTCACACCAGACTCAGAGCAAGGAGGCAAAGCCACATCCACAGCCCTTAAACAGCAAATCACAGAATCACCAGGTTGGAAGAGACCCATCAGATCATTGAGTCCAACCATTCCCATCAATCACTAACCCATGTCCCTCAGCACCTCGTCCACTCGTCCCTTAAACCCCTCCAGGGAAGGGGACTCAACCCCCTCCCTGGGCAGCCTGTTCCAATGCCAAATAACAAGCAGTGTTAATACTGCAACACAGTTTATTTCTCCCAAGGTGTTTTCTGGTCCTGAAATATCTGTGCTGTCCCAAATTATTTTTTTGTGTGATATTAATAATCCAAGGAGTTTGATGCGTTAAAAATAAAGGAAGCTGGAGCAAACCCCATTACTCTCTACAACTACCTGAGAGGAGGTTGTAGAGAGGAGGGAGCTGGGCTCTTCTCCCAAGGGACAGGGGACAGGACAAGAGGGAATGACCTCAAGCTCCACCAGGGGAGATTTAGGCTGGAGATTAGGAGGAAGTTTTTCACACAGAGGGTCATTGGACATTGGAATAGGCTGCCCAGGGAGGTGGTTGCTTCCCCTTCCCTGGAGGTGTTTAAGGCACAAGTAGATGAGGTCCTGAGGGACATGGTTTGGTGTTTGATAGGAATGGTTGGACTCGGTGACCCGATGGGTCTCTTCCAACCTGGTTGTTCTATGACTCTACGATTCTATGATTCAAAGCCTCTGGGACTTGATTTCTATGATTCTATGGTTCTCCCAGAGCTGAGCCTGTGTGGAGCTTGGGTCATTCTGCAAAGGCTTCATTGGTTCACCTGCTGCTGAAAAGAAAAGGAAATTGGATATAATTATGTCAACTCGACATAAGGATGAAATATTTCATGGAAAGGGTCATTAGGCACTGGCAGAGGCTGCCCAGGGAGGGGGTTGAGTCACCTTCCCTGGAGGGGTTTAAGGGACGGGTGGACGAGGTCCTGAGGGTCATGGGTTAGTGATTAATGGGAATGGTTGGACTCGATGATCCGATGGATCTCTTCCAACCTGGTGATTCTGTGATTCTATGAACTCCTTGGCTGAGATTAAATGAAACAAAGCTGAGAATTGGGGTTTGCTGCTCCCTCACCAACTGCACCACTAGCTTTAAAATGAGCATTTTGGGGATGAGAATGAAGTCTTGAGTAACTCTTCCTGGAAGCTGGTTTGGATCAAGGGCTTCTGCTTCGAGGGGATGACGAGAAACACAGATGGAAGAGGTTAGTGATCCCATTTCTGGAGAAAAAAAGGAGGCTGGAATTCCTTGGTAAAAGGAGGTAAAAAAAATAAAAGGAAAGCAAAATAACAATAGTTATTGAAGACTAATTTAATTCCAGAAATAGGCTGATTCCGGCGGGACTGTAAGAGCTTTTCCCGTATTTCTCTTGAGTTCCAGGAATAGAAAAGAGGAATTTACATCTCAAAGCAGGTGTTTGGGGGAACCTGGGTTAAGCAGAGCTCCTGGGTCTCCATCGCGGAGTCAACCCAGCGAGGGAGAGACGACATCGCCACTACCCCCCCCTCCCCCCCAAGGCTTTGAATTATTGATCCTCTGAATATTAATTATAGACGCTCCTCAGGGTCAGGAGGCAGAGCCTGAGGCGCGTGTGCCGAGGAGGTGATGCAAGAGTTGAATTTCAAGAGAAGAGGATACGAGAAGGGAAGCGGTTTAATCAACAGCAATTTAATCAACAGCAGTCGAGTCCAGTCCTTGTAAGCGCACGGAAGGCGGGTGCCAGGCAAGCTGAGGCAGAAGAAAAAAAAAAAATCCCCTTTTTGATGGACGAGATATCCACTTTCTGTAGAAAAATACCACACCCAGGAGCTGGAAACGAGCTCGGTGCAGTCTTTAATTATCAATATGAGTAATCAAGCAGAGGGAAGGGGGGGCCAGCCTGGCCTTGGAGGAGGGATTGGGGGTTAATGAGCTTGTTTCAGTCTTTAATTTATCAATACAAGTAATCAAGCAGAGGGAAGGGGGTGCCAGCCTGTGTCTGGGGTCCCTCTGGGGAGGGATTGGGGGTTAATGAGCTAGTTTCAGTCTTTAATTATCAATATAAGAAATCAAGCAGAGGGAGGGGGTGCCTCCCTGTGTCTGGGGTCCATTTGGGGAGGGATTGGGGGTTAATGAGCTAGTTTCAGTCTTTAATTATCAATATAAGAAATCAAGCAGAGGGAGGGGATGCCAACCTGTGTCTGGGGTCCCTCTGGGGAGGGATTGGGGGTTAATGAGCTAGTTTCAGTCTTTAATTTATCGATAAAAGTAATCAAGCAGAGGGAGGGGGTGCCAGCCTGTGTCTGGGGTCCCTCTGGGGAGGGATTGGGGGTTAATCATAAACCCTGAGCCCAGTCTGAGTGAGGAATCGTGACCCAGTGCATCTTCTCTTTGCATTATTATAAAGAAAATAAAGCGAATTCTGGCTTAGGACAATTTTCTGGATGATTCGTTGGTGATTTACTATGAACTCCGGGACGCAACAGCTCAGATTTTAATTCCTTCGACCCTCCCAGGGATAGAGGTGGTGACCACACACTTTTGTAATTCACATCTGGTTTGGGGTGAAATCCTTCCTTTTTCATCACTTCTCTCCTGTGCTGGTCTGTTGTTTATTGTGATCCAGCCATGAGAAATGAATCAGAGAATCATAGAATCACCAGGTTGGAAGAGAACCACTGGATCACCGAGTCCAACCATATGTCACTGACCATTTACAGGAGATAATCCCTTTGCTCTTCTGCACCATGTAGAGGGTGTGATTTTATTTAAAAGGCACAGTTGAGAGGGGCTTATAAAAATGAGGCAGACTTTTCCCTTTTAATTACCTCAGAATTTAATGATTAGACCCCTTCTAAACCCTTAGCAAGTTTGCAGATGACATTAAGTTGGGTGGAAGTATGGATCTGCTAGAGGGCAGGGAGGTCCCAAAGGGATCTGAACAGGCTGGATCCATGGGCTGAGACCAACGGGATGAGGGTTAACAAGGCCAAATGGTGGATCCTGCACTTGGGGCACAACAACCCTGAGCAGCTCCAGACTAGGAGAAGTCTGGCTGGAAAGTGCCTGGAGGAGAAGGCCCTGGGGGTGTTGGTTGAACAGGAGCCAGCAGGGGACCAGGAGGCCAAGAAGGCCAATGGCATCTTGGCTTGGATCAGCAGGGCCAGGGAGGTTCTTCTCCCTCTGTACTGGAGCTGGGTTCTTCTCCCAAGGGACAGGGGACAGGACAAGAGGGAATGGCCTCAAGCTCCACCAGGGGAGGGTCAGGCTGGACATTAGGAAAAAATATTTCCCAAAAAGGGTGATTGGTCCCTGTCAGAGGCTGCCCAGGGAGGGGATTGAGTCCCCGTCCCTGGAGGGGTTTAAGGGACGAGTGGACGAGTTACTGAGGGACATGGGTTAGTGATTGATGGGAATGGTTGGACTCAATGATCCGGTGGGTCTCTTCCAACCTGGTGATTCTGTGATTCTATGATTCTAATTGAATCCCCAGTACCGACATCACTTTTTCCCCACCAACAACCTCACCCTGACTACAAAATACTCTATTTTAAAGCTGATTTTTGCAGGTGACACCATGAGAAAGTTTCCAGATGGCTTGAGGATATTCTTGGGCACAGGAGTCCCTGCAAAAATCCCCCTTTTGGCCTTCAGCTCCCCAAATCCCTTTTGCAAAAAAGCCTTCATGATGCTGACCTCTGCAGGCAAACAGCATAAAACCATCTGGCTCTCGGCAGCGACTGCTTAAATAATGCATAAAACAGGTATTTTCTGCTTTATTGCCGGCTGTGGGCAGGAACAGACTTTTAATAATGCATAAGAAAGAGGCATTTCTCTGTCGGTTGGTGAACAGGGAGCGTTTCAGTGAGGGAAACACTGGGAAACCCTCGTTTGCTTTGAGGGGGCTGATCTGTGAAGGCCTGTACCAGCTTCGTGAAATATTTGCTAGCAGGACAATGCTCTTTGTAGTCAGGGAGTGAAAGATATGAATGAAAAGCGGGGGGTTCATGCTGTAAAGCCGTCGATGCTACAACCAGGGAGCCAAAAGCCTTTTGCCTGCACAGCCTTGGATGGGGGGATGAGGAGAAGCCACCTGCAGCCTCCTCTCTGTACCATCCAGTTTTGCTTCTGAGGCATTGCCTCTAATTAGGCTTTAATTATCAGGGAATCATCGAATCATCAGATTAGAAAAGACCCACTGGATCATCGGGTCCAACCATTCCTATCAAACACTAACCCATGTCCCTCAGCACCTCGTCCACCTGTCCCTTAAACACCTCCAGGGAAGGAGAATCAATCCCCTCCCTGGGCAGCCTCTCCCACTGCCCAATCACCCTTTCCATGAAATATTTTTCCTGCTGTCCAGCCTGACCCTCTCCTGGCAGAGCTTGAGGCCATTCCCTCTTGTCCTGTCCCCTGTCCCTTGGGAGAAGAGCCCAGCTCCCTCCTCTCTACAGCCTCCTCTCAGGGAGTTGCAGAGAGCAATGAGGTCTCCTCTCAACCTCCTCTTCTCCAGGAGAAACACCCCCAGCTCTCTCAGATACTCCTCTTCTTCTCCAGCCCCTTCACCAGCTTCGTTGATCTTCTCTGGACTCGCTCCAGAGCCTCAACATCCTTCTTGTGCTGAGGGGCCAGAACTGAACACAGGATTCGAGGTTCGGTCTCCCTAGGGCCGAGTCCAGAGGGAGAAGAACCTCCCTGGCCCTGCTGGCCACACCGTGTCTGATCCAAGCCAAGATGCCCTTGGCCTTCTTGGCCCCCTGGGCCCCTGCTGGCTCCTGTTCAACCAACACCCCCAGCTTCTTCTCCTCCAGGCACTTTCCAGACAGACTTCTCCTAGTCTGGAGCTGCTCAGGGTTGTTGTGCCCCAAGGGCAGGATCCACCATTTGGCCTTGTTAACCCTCATCCCGTTGGTCTCAGCCCATGGATCCAGCCTGTTCAGATCCCTTTAGAGCCTCCTGACCCTCCAGCAGATGCAGCTTCCACCCAGCTCAGTGTCATCTGCAAACCTGCTCAGGGAGCACTCGCTGCCTTCATCCAGGTCATTGATAAAGACATTGACCAGGGCTGGACCCAGCACTGAGCCCTGGGGACACCATGAGGTGTTAACAGCACCACGTGGAGCTGGGTTATGTGTGGAGGTTATGTAGAGCCCCCCAGCCACGTCCTCCCCTCTGCCTCTACAGGGCTGGAGACCTCCAAGCTATCTCCACCCCACTGCTCCCATGGGGTTGGATCCCCCCAACCCCAAGCTGTGTCCTCCCCTTTTTCCCTACAGGGCTGGAGACCCCCAGACCCCTCTGCTCCTGCTAGGTTGTAGCCCACCCAGCCCTAGTGGCTCCTGAATCATAGAATCATAGAATCATAGAATCATAGAACAACCAGGTTGGAAGGGACCCATCGGATCTTCTAGTCCAACCATTCCTATCAAACACTAAACCAAGTCCCTCAGGACCTCATCTACCTGTGCCTTAAACACCTCCAGGGAAGGGGAATCAACCACCTCCCTGGGCAGCCTATTCCAATGCCCAATGACCCTCTGTGTGAAAAACTTCCTCCTAATCTCCAGCCTAAATCTCCCCTGGTGGAGCTTGAGGCACCCTGGGCCTTCCTCTGACCCTAGACCCCTTGGACACAACACCTTCAAGGTCTCCTGCAAGAGCAGGAGGTCCAAGCTCCCACCCCCTTAAGTGGTTCCCTGTGGAAAACAGGAGGTGGTGTCCATGAAACGAAGCAGGTGATGCTCAGTTTGGATGGGAAGGACTTTAATGTTCTCCTGCCCCAGCGTGGCAGGTGGGAGGAAGCATCATGGGCATCACGGGCAGGCGCCCTACCCCACGGGGTCTGCCACGGGGACGCTGAGGGGAGCAGGAGCTGCAGGGAAAATTCCTCCATGCTCTCGGTTAGCTGCAGGAGCAGCCCTGATGGGGGCTCAGAGCTCAAAGGCGGCTGAGGAAGAGAAATTGGAGAGGCCCTGTGCATGGGAAGGGTGCTCAGGTACCAGGGAAAGGACATCACAAGCACCCAGAGCGCTGCGAGACATCTGAGGGACCTGGAGCCCTGTGAGAAGTCGAAGGGACCCAGAGCCCTGAGAGGTGTCAGGACCCAGAGCCCTGAGAGATTCCGGAGGGACCTGGAAACCTACAAGACGTCAAAGGGACCTGGAGACCTGTGAGATGTCAAAGGGACCCAGAGCCCTGAGAGGTGTCAGGACCCAGAGCCCTGAGAGATTCCAGAGGAACATGGAAACCTACAAGAGGTCAAAGGGACCTGGAGCCCTGTGAGATGTCAAAGGGACCCAGAGCTCTGAGAGATTCCAGAGGGACCTGGAAACCTACAAGACGTCAAAGGGACCTGGAGCCCTGTGAGATGTCAAAGGGACCCAGAGGCCTGCGAGATGTCAGGAGGAGTTGGACCCAGAGCCCTGAGAGATTCCAGAGGGACCTGGAAACCTACAAGATGTTGAAGGGATCCAGAGCTCTGCGAGACCTTGGCAAGATCCAGAGCCCTGTGAGACATCAGAGGGACCCGGAGTCCTGCAAAACATTGGAGGGACCTGGAGCCCTACAAGCCATCAGTGGGACCCAGAGCCCTGAGAGATTCCAGAGGGACTGAGAGCCCTTCAGTGCCTGGATACAAGTTTGATGGGAGCTCCTGGGATGCAGGACACTGTCACACCCAGTAGATCCCATCTTAGAGCTTCAGTGCTGTGACACGGGGGATGTGGAAGGGACAGGTCTCCTCTGACCCTGTAGAGCTGCAGGAGAAGGAGAAAACATCAAAGGGTCAAAAGGAGGAGCCCACATCTCCCCTTCCCTGTGGCCTCCCACCCCCTCTGCCCATGGCTTACATGAGGCGGTTGCGGATGGGGCGGAAATGTTTGGTGAGCCTGATGGCAAAGATGATGTTGGGGATGAGAAAGAACGTGCAACAGCCCAGGCTGAACCAGAAAGCGTTCTGCAAGGAGAGAGCACGGGGTCCCCTCTGAGAAGTGCTGGGGGAGGCATCTCCCAGGCTCTGGAGAGGTTTGGGGAGCTGCTGTTGGCCCCGGCTGCCCCGAATTGGAACTCCTCGGTGGTGGGATGCTGCATGATGAAGGTCCTCACTGGACCTCCTCCTCAGAGGGCCAAGGATGTGATTCTTACCCAGGGGTCGGCGATGCGGTCACACAAGGTCACGCGCCCGTTGTCCAGGGCGGTGGCGAGAGGCTGACACGAAGCCACGTCCTCCCTGAGCTGGAACAAGAAGTTGGGACAGGGAATAAATACCTTCCTGACTCGAGGGATGGATTTTGCTGCCTCTGCCCAGCGAGAAGCTTGTGGGCAGGGTCCAGGGGTGCTCCAGGCTCCCAAGAATCAAAAGGGGAGCACCTACCGTCTGCCCGACCCAGTTCAGGTACTGAGCAAAGTATCGTAGCTCCTTCCTCGTGAAGCAGCCAATCTCCTGGGTGGAGGGAAGGCAGCATGAAGAGCAGGCACCACACTTCCAGCCTCCCCACTCCAGCTGTCTCTGAGCTAAGGTTGGGCTTGGAAAGAAGGGCTGGAGGCTTCTAGGTTCCCCTCTTCCTCTTGCAGCATCCCCTTATCACTCATAGAATCATAGAATCACCAGACGGGAAGAGACCCACTGGATCATTGAGTCCAACCATTCCTCTTAGAATCATAGAATCATAGAACAACCAGGTTGGAAGAGACCCATCGGATCATCGAGTCAGCTCCCTCCTCCCTACAACCTCCTTTCAGGTAGTTGTAGAGAGTAATGAGGTCTCCTCTCAGCCTCCTCTTCTCCAGGATAAACAACCCCAGCTCTCTCAGCCACTCCTCATAAGGCCTGTTCTCCAGCCCCTTCACCAGCTTCATTGCTCTTCTCCGGACTCGCTCCAGAGCCTCAATATCCTTCTTGTGCTGAGGGACCAGAACTGAACACAGGATTCGAGGTTTGGTCTCACCAGTGCTGAGTCCAGAGGGAGAATCACCTCCCTGGCCCTGCTGGTCACACCATTTCTGATCCAAGCCAGGATGCTATTGGCCTTCTTGGCCACCTGGGCACACTGCTGGCTCATGGTCAGTTGTTGTCAACCAACACCCCCAGGTCCCTCTCCTTCTGGTAGTTCTCCAGCCAGACTTCTCCCAGTCTGTAGCTCTGCATAGGGTTGTTGAGCCCCAAGTGCAGGACGCGGCATTTGGCCGTGTTAAACCTCATCCCATTGGACTCAGCCCATGGATCCAGCCTGTTCAGGTCCCTTTGCAGAGCCTCCCGACCCTCCAGCAGAACCACACAGCTTTGTGTCATCTGCAAACTTGCTCAGGAAGCACTCGATGCCTTCATCCAGGTCATTGATGAAGACATTGAACAGGGCTGGACCCAGCACTGAGCCCTGGGGAACCCCACTTGTCACTGACCTCCAGCTGGACTTAACACCATTTCCCACCACTCTCTGGGCTGTGGGGAATTTTGTACCCTTGAGAACTAATCCAGCCCCAGCTCACCTGCCGGAGGATCTGCTGGGCTTGCACGGGCAGTCGAGCTTCCACCGAGGCTGTGGTGGCCAGTGTCTTCTTCACCCGCTCCTGGAGAAGCACAGAAAAGGCAAAGCATCCTTAGAGCACTGATCAGCCGGACACGTAGCTGGAGTTTGTTGCGAGTGGGGTTTGCACTGCTCTGCATATGCTGAGCTTTGAGTTGCTGGAGGGCAGAGGAAGAGGGACCTGAACGAAGCTGAGAAGCCTCCTGGCAAAGAGATGGAACCCTGGAGTGGCTCTGCTGGGGACACCCAATGCCCTGAGCGCTGCAGGAGGGATTTCTGATCTCTCTAAAGGACACCAATGCTTCCCAAAGGGCATTTTTCCTGGCTCTCCCACCACCCTGTCACTGGCTTTCTGGGGCACTGGAAGGCAGGACCCATAGGGACTGCAGATTGTTTGGAGCTGAAGGAAACCACGCAGTCCAGAGAAGAGCAACGAAGGTGAGGAAGGGGCTGGAGAACAAGGATTGTGAGGAGTGTCTGAGAGAGCTGGGGGTGTTTATCCTGGAGAAGAGGAGGCTGAGGGGAGACCTCGTTGCTCTCTGCAACTCCCTGAAAGGAGGTTGTGGAGAGGAGGGAGCTGGGCTCTTCTCCCAAGTGACAGGGGACAGGACAAGAGGGAATGGCCTCAAGCTCCACCAGGGAAGGGTCAGGATGGACATTAGGAAAAAAATATTCCATGGAAAGTGTCACTGGGCAGTGTCAGGGAGGGGGTTGAGTCCCCTTCCCTGGAGGGGTTTAAGGGACGGGTGGTCAAGGTGCTGAGGGACATGGGTTAGTGATTGATGGGAATGGTTGGACTCGATGATCCGATGGGTCTCTTCCCTTTTTATGATTCTATGATTCTAAGTACCTGGAGATGTGGTGCCAAGCGGGAGAGGAACTGGACGCTTTCCCCCAACTTCGCCTGCAGAACAGAGAGAGTGAAAAGGCTGCAAAAGCCCCGTCCTCCCTTTCCACGTGGACACCACCAGGGACATTCTGGCAGTCCCAGGAGCCACCAGCCCAGCTCACACTCACCACCAGAGCCTCCTGCGCTTGCACCGTGGAGTTTTGCATGTCCCAGAGGGCCCGGGCCTCGGCAGCCAGCCGCCCTGCCACTGTGCTGTTCCTCTGTGAGGGGACAGTGGGGTGAGAACATCCCCATGGGCGAGCACACAGCCCCCTCTGCCCACCCCACCTCTCACCTGTATTTTCTGCAGCCCCTCGAGGCTCCTCGCCAAGCCGGGGAGGCTGGTCTGCACCACAGGGTTTTTCATCTGGAGGAAGATGGAGTTAGCCGCCGCCCAAAGTCCAACCTTGGGAACCTCCTGCAGCAGGGTCCAGCTCCCCCAAGCATCTCCTCACCTCCTCCTGGAAGCGCCCGTAGTCCACCTCGTCCACCCCGCTGCGGGAGAAGGTCTCCAGGTCCTGCCTGCCCTCGCTGCGGAGGAGCCGCACGTCCCCCAGCTGCGTTGTGAAGTCTCCCAGGAGTTTCTGGAAGTTGCCTGTGTACTGAGGGGTGAGACACGAGGGATGTTTCAGGGTTAGGCCCAAGCATCTCCATCCCAGTAACCCCAGTAAAGCTCAGAGTTTGAGGCTCTGGAGCAAGTCCAGAGAAGAGCAATGAAGCTGGTGAGAACAAGGATTGTGAGGAGCGTCTGAGAGAGTTGGGGGTGTTTATCCTGGAGAAGAGGAGGCTGAGGGGAGATCTCATTGCTCTCTGCAACTCCCTGAGAGGAGGTTGTCGAGAGGAGGGAGCTGGGCTCTTCTCCCAAGGGACAGGATGAGAGGGAATGGCCTCAAGCTCCACTGGGGGGGGTCAGGTTGGATATCAGGAAAAAATATTTCATGGAAAGGGTCATTGGGCATCGGAATAGGCTGCCCAGGGAGGGAGTTGATTCACCTTCCCTGGAGGAGTTAAAGGGACGGGTGGATGAGGTGCTGAGGGACATGGGTTAGTGTTTGATAGGAATGGTTGGACTTGATGATCCGATGGGTCTCTTCCAACCTGGTTGTTCTATGATTCTATTCTATGACATCAGGAAAAAAGTTTTCATGGAAACGGTCACTGGGCAGTGGCAGAGGCTGCCCAGGGTGAGGACTGAGTCCCCTTGCCTGGAGGTGTTTAAGGGACGGGTGGACAAGGTGCTGAGGGACATGGGTTAGTGGTTGATGGGAATGGTTGGACTCGATGATCCGGTGAGTCTCTTCCAACCTGGTGATTCTGTGATTCTATAATTCCATGGCTCATGCATCCTTGCCCCATGACTAGACACTGTAGCCAGTCCTCACCTTGGGTGTTTTCAGGTGCTCGTCTAGGTCATAGGACCTGTTGAGCTGCAGCACCTCCCAGAGCCCTGCGCCATTCTTGCAGTCCCTGAAAAGCAAAGGGACGTTGATGCTGGTGTGACCCTGAATGTCTAGAGGCAGAGGTGGCCTCCTTTGGCACTCACCGGTACGTGGCACTGAGGTTGGAGTCCCTCCTGAGGTTGAGGTGGTTGGTGAGGTTCATGGCTGGTGGGAGGTTGCCAGGAGTGTCGATGAACTGGGCCGAACGGGAGGAAAAAAGAGGGTCAGGATCAGGCACAAACATTCCCACCTGTGACTTAACAGGCTGAGGGAGTTGGGGTTGTTCAGCCTGGAGTAGAGGAGGCTCCAGGGAGACCTTAGAGAAGTTTCCAGTGCTGAAAGGGGCTCCAGGGATGCTTCGGAGGGATGTTGAACAAGGCTTGGAGTGATGGGATTTTGAGGATGGCTTTAAATTGGAGACAGGAAGATTTAGACTAAACATAAGGAGGAAATTCTTCATGATGAAGGTTGGGAGGCCCTGGACGAGGTTGCCCAGAGCAGGGGTGGCTGCCCCATCCCTGGAGGGGTTCAAGGGCAGGCTTGGAGCCCCTGATCCAGTGGGAGGTGTCCCGTGGATGGAACTGGATGGTCTTAAAGTCCCTTCCAACCCAAACCATTCCATGATTCTATGATTCTATGACTTTAGGGGATGCTTTGCCCTCTCAGGTGCATCGTGGGGTAACTGATCCCAGACAGAACTCGTTTGTTTGTCTGATCCTCCCTACAGAGCCTCACCAGGAGGTGCTGGGAGGGAAAACAGCCGACAGCCCCGTACAGGGACCTGCCCACACGTGCATGGCCATGGGACAAGCCCTGATCTCAATCCTAACCCTGCTTCCATCCCCATCACAGATGTCACCAGCCCCAAACCCTCCAGGGATCCCCAAACAACCGGAGGATGAGGGGATCTGAAGGTGGGAGCATCTGCAAAGGGACCTAAACAGGCTGGAGCGCTGGGCTGAGTCCAATGGGATGAGGTTTAACACGGCCAAATGCCGCGTCCTGCACTTGGGGCACAACAACCCTATGCAGAGCTCCAGACTGGGAGAAGTCTGGCTGGAAAACTGCCAGGAGGAGAGGGACCTGGGGGGGTTGGTCGACAGTGACTGACCATGAGCCAGCAGTGTGCCCAGGTGGCCAAGAAGGCCAATGGTATCCTGGCTTGGATCAGAAATGGTGTGACCAGCAGGGCCAGGGAGGTGATTCTCCCTCTGGACTCAGCACTGGGGAGGCTGCTCCTTGAATCCTGTGTTGAGTTGTGGGTCCCTCAGCACAAGAAGGATGTTGAGGCTCTGGAGCGAGTCCAGAGAAGAGCAACGAGGCTGGTGAAGGGGCTGGAGAACAGGCCCTGTGAGGAGCGTCTGAGAGAGCTGTGGGGGTTTATCCTGGAGAAGAGGAGGCTGAGAGGAGACCTCATTGCTCTCTGCAACTCCCTGAAAGGAGGTTGTGTAGAGGAGGGAGCTGGGCTCTTCTCCCAAGGGACAGGGGACAGGACAAGAGGGAATGGCCTCAAGCTCCTCCAGGGGAGATTTAGGCTAGAGATTAGGAGGAAGTTTTTCACGGAAAGGGTCATTGGGCATTGGAATAGGCTGCCCAGGGAGGTGGTTGATTCCCCTTCCCTGGAGGTGTTTAAGGGACGGGTAGATGAGGTCCTGAGGGACATGGTTTAGTGTTTGATAGGAATGGTTGGACTCGATGATCCGATGGGTTTCTTCCAACCTGGTTGTTCTATGATTCTATGATTCTAATTCCCCAGTTCCCCCTGCTGACACAAATCCAAGAACCTGATCCTAAACTTCATCTTCTAGTTCAGGATGAGGCTTTTCTTTACGGGTGTTGGACGCAGAGAGTTTGCAGGGGTCTAGGTGCACACAAGCAGAGATTTCTGGAGTAACAGGTGGACGCGTGGCCACCCACCTTATAAATCTCCTGGTTGATCCAATTCCTGCAAACCAGCGTCTGGATGTTGCCCCCAACCAGGAAAGTAGCGAAAACCAGGAGGATGAGGAGCCAGGAGAACAAGAATGACAAGGCCACGCCACTGAAAAAGAGAGAGAGAGGAGGCGCTGGTGGCGGCTTCGTAGACCCGAGTGGGCAGAAGGGCTTGTGGGGACGTGCTGGGGCAGCTGCAGCCCCACAGCTCCGTCCCGGGCACGTCGGGCTTGCCCATGGGAGCAGGGTGTGCCGGGCAGTGGGGTTGGGTTGCGGGAGCTGCCGGGTCCACGGGAGGAGTCGCATCTCCCAAAGCCGCCGGCACAGGCGGTGGCTTCCAAAGACTTTCCGCTCAGCCAGCTCCCAGCTCCTCCCTTGGCTTCACCTTGCTCTTCGGGGGTGGTGGGGGAGACGGCCCCACCCCTCCAGCACCCCAAGACATGCTTACACCAGGAGGAACTTGGCACCGGCTTCTCCTCGGCACTCGTAGTCGCTGGGATCCTCCCTCTTGGAGAGCCCGTAGGTCCCCAGGGCCATCCCTGCCACGTTGCAGGTGAGGATGAGGAGGATGATGGAGCAGAGCACCGTGCCCGTCATCCACCTGGAGGGGAGAGCAGTAGGACACAGCCTCGAGAAGGATGTTGAGGCTCTGGAGCGAGTTCAGAAAAGAGCCACGAAGCTGGGGAAGGGGCTGGAGAACAGGCCTTATGAGGAGTGGCTGAGAGAGCTGGGGGTGTTTATCCTGGAGAAGAGGAGGCTGAGGGGAGACTTCATTACTCTCTACAACTACCTGAAAGGAGGTTGTAGAGAGGAGGGAGCTGGGCTCTTCTCCCAAGGGACAGGGGACAGGACGAGAGGGAATGACCTCAAGCTCCACCAGGGGAGATTTACGCTAGAGATTAGGAGGAAGTTTTTCACGGAAAGGGTCATTGGGCATTGGAATAGGCTGCCCAGGGAGGTGGTTGATTCCTCTTCCCTGGAGGTGTTTAAGGGATGGGTGGATGAGGGACTTGGTTTAGTGTTAGATAGGAATGGTTGGACTCGATGATCTGATGGGTCTCTTCCAACCTGGTTGTTCTATGATTCTATGGTTCTATGATTCTATGAGATATGGGGCTGGGGCCCAAGAAGAGCTCAGCCCCCACCTCTACTGGAGACCCTACGCCCCTTCCCTCCTCCCAGAGTCACCTGTAGTGCTCGAAGCGCTGCACCTCCTGGAGGTAGGGGCGGCTCCTGTGCTCCGCCTTCAGCAGGGCTTCGCTGGTGGGACGGGTGTAGTCATGGAGAGGGAACCCATCGGCGATGGACTGAACCTTCTCTGCTATTCGGGACATCTCGGCCTCCAGATCTGTGGAACCGAGGACCTACTGGGGGGCTGTATGGCGCCAGCACCTCCCCCTGTGTCCCTAGGTTGGCATTTGACCCACAGAGAGTGTCCCCTCGCTCACCCTGGATGACCTGTGCCATCCTCTCCACAGCCAGCTCTGGGATGGAGTTGAAAGTGCCGTTGCCCTATGAGGAAAGAGAAGGTGCTGAGCTAGCTCGGCCAGAGCTGCCCGTGGGTGCCAAACCACCTCGTGTCACCCAAACCCCTCTCAACCTGACGAATCATCTCTGCAAAGTCACTTCGGGGCAGCCCGGCCACTGCCTTCAAAACCTTCTCCACCGACTGCACCTTGGAGTGAAAGAAGAAACACCGTGAGCCTCAAGGCTGCCAGAGAACCATAGAATCACCAGGTTGGGAAGGACCCACCGGATCATTGAGTCCCTTCAAGCACTAACCCATGTCCCTCAGCACCTCATCCACCTGTCCCTTAAACCCCTCCAGGGAAGGGGACTCAAGGATCAAGGAAGGATGTTGAGGCTCTGGAGAGAGTCCAGAGAAGAGCAATGAAGCTGGGGGAGGGGCTGGAGAACTAGGACTGCGAGGAGCATCTGAGAGAGCTGGGGGTGTTTATCCTGGAGAAGAGGAGGCTGAGGGGAGACTTCATTGCTCTCTGCAAATGCCTGAGAGGAGGTTGTGGAGAGGAGGGAGCTGGGCTCTTCTCCCAAGGGACAGGGGACAGGACGAGAGGGAATGGCCTCAAGCTCCACCAGGGGAGGGTCAGGATGGACAGTAGGAAAAAAATATTTATGGAAAGAGTCATTGGGCACTGACATAATCTGCCCAGGGAGGGGGTTGAGTCACCTTCCCTGGACGGGATTAAGGGCCGAGGTGCTGAGGGACATGGGTTAGTGATTGGCGGGAAAGGTTGGACTCGATGATCTGATGGGTCTCTTCCAACCTGGTGATTCTGTGATTCTGTGATGGTGGAGGACCAGCACTCCCTCCCACCTTGCTGTAGTCGGCACCCAGCTCCAGGCTCTGTGCTCTGCCCAAGACGCTGGCGCAGGACGTGCAACGCGGGTCGTCCAGCAGTGCGACCACGCGCCGACGCCGTTCCCGCAGCACCGGTTCCAGCTCGGCCCGTGCCGACGCCAGCGCCCGCGCCGTCTTGTCGAGAATCTGTAAATGGTGCAGCGAGGTCTGTAGGTCTTAAAGAGAAAGCCCAGGGCTAGTTCACGCTGCTCCGCTCGGCCGCCCCGGCTCGCTATCGAGGCTTCGGCACCAACCTCGGGGAGAACCGCGCTCAGCCGTACCTCCAGCCCTGTCCTGCAGGTCTGCCAGTGCCGTGTAGGTCATGGCCTTGAGTTGGGCGTGGATGGAGAGCCCCACGCTCTGGCTGAGTCCTGCAAAGCATCGTGTGCCCAGTCAGCGTCTCATCCCGGTGGGAAGGTCGGGATGGTGCCCCCAGCACAGTGCTTACCCCCTAGATCGCTGACGATGCGCTGGCGAGGTACCTCGAACTGGTCTACCACCATCTGCACCCCCTGTTAGGAAAGAATCAGAGAATCAGAGAATCAGAGAATCAGAGAATCATAGAACAACCAGGTTGGAAGAGACCCATCGGATCATCGAATCCAACCATTCCTATCAAACACTAACCCAAGTCCCTCAAGACCTCATCCACCCGTCCCTTCAACCCCTCCAGGGAAGGTGAATCAACCACCTCCCTGGGCAGCCTGTTCCAATACCCAATGACCCTCTGTGTGAAAAATGACCCTCTGTGTGAAAAAGAAGAAGAAGAGCCCATGGGTTGAAGTCATCAGAGTTGTTCTGATGTTCCAGAGTTCATCAGAGTTGTTCCAGAGTCATCAGGGTCGTTCTGGTCATCCATGTTGCCATTAAAAGCCCATTTTTAATGCAGACGAGCCACCTCGCCTCCCAGGGAGACGCACGGCGGGGAGGTGGCTCGGGGACACAGCTTGGGGTGACGTACCTGGGGGACGTTGTTGATGTGCTGTCGCAGGGTGCTGAGAGTGCCTGGCACCAGCAGCAGTCCCAGCTCCATCTGCCCCTTCACCCTCTGGCTGGTGACGAAGGCGCAGACGACACTGATTCTGTCAGGGATGAGCAGAGACGGTGATGGGGCAGCCCTGGGAGAGCCTTCAAACCTTGTCCACATGGAACATGGTCTCCCCTCCCGGGGTGAGGGCATTTTTGGGGGGACTCACAGGATGACGAGGGAGGTGAGGGACAGGGAGACCAGGAGGCAGTGGCGGCGACAGCCCAGCGAGCGCCGGTGGGCACGCAGGCGGCCCCCGCAGCGCCGGCGGCTCCGGCAGTAGCAGAAGCACATGCCAGCCACCGGCACGGCCACCGTGAAGAGCAGAGCCACCGCCGCACACACCACGTAGCCCAACTCATACTGCACCACCTGCGCAACAAGAGAGGCTGGTTAGCATCGAGGTATGGAGGGGCTGGTTGGCACCAGTGGACACAGCCTCTGGGGGGGCTCTGGGTGCCCCGTTCTAGCCGGGCACCGACCCCATGGGATTCCCCAGCCCCACATCCCAGCTCACCTGCGATGTCCGCACCGAACCAGGGTCGTTCAGGGCTGCCCGGAGCAGCTCTGCAAAAGAAACCGCAGCACCAATCACAGAATCACAGAACAACCAGGTTGGAAGGGACCCATCAGATCTTCTAGTCCAACCATTCCTTTCAAACACTAAACCAAGTCCCTCAAGACCTCATCCACCTGTCCCTTAAACACCTCCAGGGAAGGGGAATCAACCACCTCCCTGGGCAGCCTATTCCAATGCCCAATGACCCTCTGTGTGAAAAACTTCCTCCTAATCTCCAGCCTAAATCTCCCCTGGTGGAGCTTGAGGCCATTCCCTCTCGTCCTGTCCCCTGTCCCTTGGGAGAACAGCCCAACTCCCTCCTCTCTACAACCTCCTTTCAGGTAGTTGTAGAGAGCAATGAGGTCTCCTCTCAGCCTCCTCTTCTCCAGGATAAACAACCACAGCTCTCTCAACTGTTCCTCTTAAGGCCTGTTCTCCAGACCCCTCATCAGCTTTGTTGCTCTTCTCTGGACTTGTTCCAGAGCCTCAACATCCTTCTTGTGCTGAGGGGCCCACAACTGAACACAGGATTCAAGGAGCGGCCTCACCAGGGCTGAGTCCAGAAGGAGAATCACCTCCCTGGCCCTGCTGGTCACACCATTTCTGATCCAAGCCAGGATGCCATTGACTTTCTTGGCCACCTGGGCACACTGCTGCCTCATGGTCAGTCGGCTGTCGACCAACACCCCCAGGTCCCTCTCCTCAAGAGACCCCAAATTTCTACGGTCAATGGGGCCAGGATGGAGGCAGCATCCCCTTCAAGACCACACAGAGATGGAGACCCAGCATCCCGGCTCACCTGGCAGCAGGTTTCTAGCTCGGGACTCACCTGTGGGCAGTGGGTTCTGTTGGATGAGGTCCAGGCAGTGCCGGACAAGGTCGTAGAGGGGATCGAGCGAGCTGGGTACCCGGTGCAGCGCCGGCACCCGAATCTCAGCGTGCATGTCGGTGAAGAGGAGGACGCCGGCAGGCTTGGCCTGGTGGCATTGCTGGGTGCCAGCAGGACGCAGCAGCACCCAAACCAGCAGCAACCCGGCCGCTCGCATGGCTTCGTCGGGCAAGGAGCGAGCCAGGAGGGCTCCGTCAGCCTGCGAGCGAGCGGAGGGGCATGCCTGGCCCTGGATGATTCTCTCCGGCTCCGTTCCCTGCTCTGGGAAACCTGCCTGACGGGTCGGCCGCTGCGCAAAGCCCAGACGCTGCCTTGGCTTGTTCCCCCCACCGGGCTCCCCGGGGCGGCTGGGCTTGGCCAGGCTGCACGGAGGCGTCTCCCCAACCATCCCAGGCCTGTTTCGCAACGCCCAGCACCCCTGAGTCACCGCCGTGGGGTCCCCACCGGCCAAGCTTTTCCCATGCAAAGGGTTCTAGGGAAAGGGCCAAGCGGCAACCCTCATGTCCTTGGGCTGGAGCTCATGAGCCCCTCAGCTGGTGCTCATCCTCCCCGCAGACACCTTGGAAGGAGGGATCTGGGCTTTGGGCACTGCTCGGAAGGTGATAAAGGCCTTGGGGGGGGGGGTGTCTCTGTGGGACAAAATTACCCTTTGCAAAAGCTTCCTAGACACAATCATAGAATCATAGAACATAGAACAACCAGGTTGGGAGGGACCCATTGGATCTTCTAGTTCAACCATTCCTATCAAACACTAAACCATGTCCCTCAGGACGTCATCCACCCATCCCTTAAACACCTCCAGGGAAGGGGAATCAACCACCTCCCTGGGCAGCCTATTCCAATGACCAATGACCCTCTGTGTGAAGAACTTCCTCCTGATCTCCAGCCTAAATCTCCCCTGGTGGAGCTTGAGGCCATTCCCTCTTGTCCTGTCCCCTGTCCCTTGTGAGAAGAGCCCAGCTCCCTCCTCTCTACAACCTCCCTCCAGGTATTTGCAGAGAGTAATGAGGTCTCCCCTCAGCCTTCTCTTCTCCAGGATAAACAATCCCAGCTCTCTCAGCCGCTCCTCATAGGTTCTGTTCTCCAACCGCTTCACCAGCCTCGTCGTTCTTCTCTGGACTTGCTCCAGAGCCTCCACATCCTTCTTGTGGTGAGGGGAAGAGAAAGAGAAGGGAGAAGAGGGGGAGCACATGGGAGAGGGGTGGTGAACCCCAGTGGGCGATGCCAGCTCCCCAGCCACGTGTGAGATGAGTTTTCCAGCCTCAGCTGGTCCCTGTCTCACACCCTGAGGCTGCCAAAGCTCCTTCCCAGGGATGGATCCTGCTCGCCAGCGTGGGCCCAGCGCTAATTACAGGGTTGACTGGAAACGAAGGAGGTTCGACCTGATTTCCCCTGCGCGGGGGGAGCAGCCCCCGTGTACCCAGACACCTGCAGGGCTCCCCGAGAGCCGGGACCCTGCTCAGCCGGGCGAGTCGAGCCAGACTTTCCCCATCACCCTCTACCGACACCTCAGCTCTCCCAGCATGGATGCTAAGCCTAGAGGAGAGGAGGCTGAGAGGAGACCTCATTACTCTCTACAACTACCTGATAGGAGGTTGTGGAGAGTAAGGAGCTGGGTTCTTCTCCCAAGGGACAGGGGACAGGATGAGAGGGAATGGCCTCAAGCTCCACCAGGGAAGATTTAGGTTAGAGATTAGGAGGAAGTTTTTCACAGAGAGCGTCATTGGGCATTGGAATAGGCTGCCCAGGGAGGTGGTTGATTCATCTTCCCTGGAGGTGTTTAAGGCACAAGTTGATGAGGTGCTGAAGAACATGGGTTAGTGATTGATGGGAATGGTTGGACTCGATGATCTGATGGGTCTCTTCCAACCTGGTTGTTCTATGATTCTATGACTCTAATCCAGGTGGTTTCCTCCCTCTGGAAAAAGGGATTTGCTCCCAGCTGGAGGTGGTGGGAGCATCTTTCCACAAAGTGCAACGCTGTCCTCTTGGGAATGAGATCTGCACACTGGAAAATTCTGCTCCGGGTTGGCTAGGACCCCATCCCAGAGCCAAACTCTGGAGAACAAGGATTGCAAGGAGTGGCTGAGAGAGCTGGGGGTGTTTATCCTGGAGAAGAGGAGGCTGAGGGGAGACTTCATTGCTCTCTGCAACTCCCTAAGAGGAGGTTGTGGAGAGGAGGGAGCTGGGCTCTTCTCCCAAGGGACAGGGGACAGGCCGAGAGGGAATGGCCTCAAGCTCCACAAGGAGAGGGTCAGGCTGGACATTAGGAAGAATTTTTTTCCCAGAAAGGGTGATTGGTCAGTGTCAGAGGCTGCCCAGGGAGGGGGTTGAGTCCCCTTCCCTGGAGGGGTTTAAGGGACGGGTAGACGAGGTGCTGAGGGACATGGGTTAGTGTTTGATGGGAATGGTTGGACTCAATGATCTGGTGGGTTTCTTCCAACCTGGTGATTCTGTGATTCTATGATTCTATGATCCCACCCCAGTGAGGGGGAGGGCAAGGATTTGGGGGTACTTTGGGGCAGGTTTGGTCCTCCTCCAAGGGGCAACCACTGCTCCCCACTGTGGTTGAACCATCCCAGTTCTGTGTGACCATTTCCATGGCCCAAGTAGGGGCCCCAGGTGGTGTTTTGGAGGGGGGTTTGCTCCTATTTGGATGATGATGCTGATACTCAGATGGTGATGCTGGTACTGGGATGGTGATTCTGATACTGGGATCTCAATACTGCTACCAGGACAGTGATGCTGGTACCGGGACAGAGATGCTTGTACTGGGATCTTGATGCTGATACTGGGACGATGATGCTGGCACTGGGACAGTGATGCTGATACTGGGACTATGATGCTGGTAGTGGGACAGTGATGCTGGCACTGGGGCAGTGATGCTGGTAGTGGGATGGTGATGCTGATAGTGGGACGATGATGCTGGTACTGGGACGATGATGCTGGTACTGGGACGATGATGCTGATACTGGGACAGTGATGCTGATACTGGGACAATGATACTGGTACTGGGACAGTGATGCTGGCACTGGGACAGTGATGCTGGTACTGGGACAGTGATGCTGATACTGGGATGTTGATGCTGGTACTGGGATGATGATACTGGTACCAGGACAGAGATGCTGGTACTAGGACAGTGATGTTGGTACTGGGACAGTGATGCTGATACTGGGAAGGTGATGCTGGCACTGGGACAGTGATGCTGGCACTGGGACAGTGATGCTGGTACTGGGATGGTGAAGCTGATACTGGGACGATGATCCTGGCACTGGGACAGTGATGCTGGTACTAGGACCGTGATGCTGATACTGGGATATTGATGCTGGTACTGGGGCTGCAGTACCACTCATCGCCGTCAGGGGGCGTGGCCGCCCCGGCACTGTCGGGTGGGGGCGCGGCCTTTAGGGGGCTTGGCCTCGAGGCGGCTTCGCCTGCACTGATAGCACCGGAGCCGGAAGCGTGGGCGGAACCGGAAGTAGCGCCGCGTTTGCGGCGCTGGCGCCATCATGGTGGGCAAAGGGGCCTCCCGCGTACCGGAGCGGTCAGTGCGGCTCCCTCCTCACCCTAATGCCACCCTAGGGCCTCCCTGGCGCTACCGGCAGCAGCGGGGACCGGGAACCCGCGGCGCTACTCGCCCGGGGCGGGGGTCACGGGACAAGAGGGGGATGAGGGTCCCGGAGCGGCCGGAGTCCTGGAGGGATTCGGGGGGAGGGGGTCCCCGAAACCGGGAGAGGGATGCGGATCCCACGACTGGGGAGACTGAGAGGGCCTCGAGGGTTGGAGGGTGCTGGGAGTCTGGGGGAGGAGAGGGAATGAGGCCTCCGGGGCAGAGGGGGAAAGGACGGGGGTTCCCGGGACGGTGGGTGGAAGGACAAGGGGCCTGGGGCGGCAGAGGAGAGGACGAGGGTCCTGGGGCACGGGCTTTGGTTGCTGATGAACGCCCCCACATTATGGGATTCTGCTACAGAAACTGTCAGCCTCTGACCTGGCCAGGCGCACACTCTCCTGGGTAGAAAACTGGTTGGTTGGAGGGCCCAGAGAGTGGTGGGAAATGGTGTTAACTCCAGCTGGAGGCCAGTGACAAGTGGGGTTCCCCAGGGCTCAGTGCTGGGTCCTGTTCAATGTCTTCATCAACGACCTGGATGAGGGCTTTGAGGGTACCCTTAGCAAGTTTGCAGATGACACTAAGCTGTGTGCAAGTGTGGATCTGCTGGAGGGTAGGGAGGCTCTGCAAAGGGACCTAAACAGGCTGGATCCATGGGCTGAGTCCAATGGGATGAGGTTTAACACGGCCAAATGCCGCGTCCTGCACTTGGGGCACAACAACCCTGAGCAGAGCTACAGACTGGGAGAAGTCTGGCTGGAAAACTGCCAGGAGGAGAGGGACCTGGGGGTGTTGGTCGACAGCGACTGACCATGAGGCAGCAGTGTGCCCAGGTGGCCAAGAAGGCCAATGGCATCCTGGCTTGGATCAGACACGGTGTGACCAGCAGGGCCAGGGAGGTGATTCTCCCTCTGGACTCAGCTCTGGTGAGGCTGCTCCTTGAATCCTGTGTTCAGTTGTGGGCCCCTCAGCACAAGAAGGATGTTGAGGCTCTGGAGCGAGTCCAGAGAAGAGCCACGAAGCTGGGGAAGGGGCTGGAGAACAGGCCCTATGAGGAGCATCTGAGAGAGCTGGGGGTGTTTATCCTGGAGAAGAGGAGGCTGAGAGGAGACCTCATTGCTCTCTACAACTCCCTGAGAGGAGGTTGTGGAGAGGAGGGAGCTGGGCTCTTCTCCCAAGGGACAGGGGACAGGACGAGAGGGAATGGCCTCAAGCTCCACCAGGGGAGATTTAGGCTAGAGATTAGGAGGAAGTTTTTCACACAGAGGGTGATTGGCATTGGAATAGGCTGCCCAGGGAGGGGGTTGATTCACCTTCCCTGGAGGGGTTTAAGGCACAGGTGGATGAGGTCCTGAGGGACGTGGTTTAGTGTTTGATAGGAATGGTTGGACTCGATGATCCGATGGTTCTCTTCCAACCTGGTTGTTCTGTGATTCAGGTGGACAGACTATATCCCACTGGGCAGGAGGATACGAGGCACTCGCTTCATCGCCTTCAAGGTCCCCCTGAAGGAGGTAAGTGCCCACGGATGCCAAGGGGCTGTGGGAATGGGTGGGTTTGTGGAATGTCACCAAGTGAATTCCACCCTCTGTGGAGCAGTGTGGGAGCAGGACATGTTGCTGCTTGTGTTGGGGAAGCAGGTTACAACCCTGCTGATTGTACAGAGCTGTGACGGGGTTTCACACTAGGGGGGACCAGGAGCAGCGTCTCGGGCCTGTTGGCAGTGCTGGGTGCTAGAATCATGGAGTAGGTTGGAAAAGAGTCACTGAATCATGGAGTCCAACCATTCCCATTAATCACTAACCCATGTCCCTCAGCACCTTGTCCACTCGTCCTTTAAACACCTTCAGGGAGGTGTCTCTGCCACTGTGTGCTCCAGAGGGTTTGAGCACAGCAGTTACGCCTAAAACAAGTGCTGTGAGTCACAGCCATGGCTTGTGGGACTTGCAACAGGGAACAGTGCTGTTTGTTCACCTGTATTCAAGTTGGAATCACAGAATCACCAGGTTGGAAAAAACCTACCAGATCATCGAGTCCAACCATTCCCATCAATCACTAAGCCATGTCCCTCAGCACCTTGGCCACCCGTCCCTTAAACCCCTCCAGGGAAGGGGAATCAACCCCCTCCCTAGGCAGCCTCTGACACTGCCCAATCACCCTTTCTGTGTAAAATTTTTAACTAATGTCTAGCCTGACCTTCCCCTCGTGGATCTTGAGGCCATTCCCTCTCGTCCTGTCCCTTGGGAGAAGAGCCCAGCTCCCTCCTCTCCACAACCTCCTCTCAGGCAGTTGCAGAGAGCAATGAGGTCTCCTCTCAGCCTCCTCTTCTCCAGGAGAAACACCCCCAGCTCTCTCAGACGCTCCTTGGAATCTTTGTTCTCCAGCCTCTCACCAACTTCGTTGCTCTTCTGTGGACTCGCTCCAGAGCCTCAACATCCTTCTTGTGCTGAGGGGCCAGAACTGACCCCAGGATTTGAGGTTCGGTCTCCCCAGTGCCGAGTCCAGAGGGAGAAGAACCTCCCTGGCCTCGCTGGCCACACCGTGTCTGATCCAAGCCAAGATGCCCTTGGCCTTCTTGACCCCCTGGGCGTCTGCTGGCTCCTCTTCAACCAACCCCCCAAAGTCCTTCTCGTCCAGGCAGTCTATTTTATAACTTTCACCAAGTGAAAACTGTGGTTTCTAGGGGTGTTTGTCAGGCTGCAGAGTGTTGTCACAGTATGGAGTCTTCAGTCACTCCTGGTGGGGCAGTCCCAGAGCACTGATGGCCCGAGTGTCATCAGGGTTGACTTGGGGTAACTTGTATGCCTACATCTTTCTATTTTGAAGGGACAGTCTGCAGAACAGGCTTTCTCCCACCACTCACAGTGCACCACGTCTCAATGTCTGTTCTTTAACAATATCTCCCCTCAGAGCTTTGATCTGAACCTTCGTCCAGAAGAGAGATTTTCGCCCCATGACCTCATTAGGAAAATCCGGGAGCAGAAAGAAGAACTGGGCCTGATCATTGACCTGACACACACAACTCGCTACTACAGGCCAGAGGTCAGTCCTGGCCTCGTTGCCAGGGAAGTAAAGCTCGGTGTAAACTCTCGTGTTGCTGATAAAGTAGATGTTCTTTACGAGGAGATAATTCTGAAGAGCATGAGGCACTCGAACCCTCTGGCAGAGTGAAGCGTGGTAGGTCCATTGGGGTGGGCTCTTCATCCTTGATTAAGCATAAACCCAAGGTCTTCAAACCCTCATCATGCAGATCCTCTCGGTTCAACCAGCAGGAGGTTTGGGATGCCCCAAGAGAGCATCCTGTGGGCTCTCCTGAGTGAGTCGCTGATCAAAAGCAGCTTTTGCTTGTGGTACCAAACAGGTGGATATTGGCTTGGGAGGGCATTTCGTGCTCTGCATGTTCTTCCTCTTCCCCTGGGAGGAGGGAGCACAGGCATAAGAAATAAAACCCCACACAGGCCGCACAGGGATTTTGAGGCTTTGTCGAGGGAGTGAAGTGGATTTTTTTTTTTTTTACCAGAAACCGTGTTGCTTTTCCTTTGGGCTGAGTTGCAAAGCTTGGCTTCTTCTGACTTGTCTGCGCTTCCCTACTGATACGAATCCTGCTTTTCCTAGAAATTATTGACTTTCTTTGTAGGAACTCCCAGCCACACTCTCCTACTCAAAGATCGCAACAGTGGGACACGAAATTCCCAACAGACAGACTGTCTTTCAATTCAGATGTGTTGTAAAGAAGTTTTTGAGAGACAACAGAGATAACGGTAGGTGTGGGTTTCCCTGAGGTGGCTGCTGTTAGGAGGGGCTCTGCAGGCTTGGAGGGCAGTGATATTTTAACGAACAGCAGGAATTTCTTTCCCTTCTCTTGGCACGTGAATGTCTAGGCAATAAGATCAGTTTGTTAGGGTAAAGGGAGTCACACTGCTGCTCCAATAATTTGGCAGCGAGTAGAGTTCTCCTGGAGTTTGGGATCCCATCTTCACTCTGGCTGTAAATACCAACTTGAATCAGTGGCCCTGAGCAGATTTAAATACAATGATGATGTTTTCATAGAATCATAGAACCATTAGGTTGGAAGAGACCCATCGGATCATCAAGTCCAACCATTCCTATCAAACATTAAACCATGTCCCTCAGGGCCTCATCAACCTGTGCCTTAAACACCTCCAGGGAAGGTGATTCAACCACCTCCCTGGGCAGCCTGTTCCAATGCCCAATGACCCTCTGTGTGAAAAACTTCCTCCCGATGTTCAGCCTGACCCTCCCCTGGTGGAGCTTGAGGCCATTCCCTCTCGTCCTGTCCCTTGGGAGAAGAGCCCAGCTCCCTCCTCTCCACAACCTACTCTCAGGGAGTTGTTGAATCATAGAACCATTAGGTTGGAAGAGACCCATTGGATCATCAAGTCCAACCATTCCTATCAAACATTAAACCATGTCCCTCAGGGCCTCATCAACTTGTGCCTTAAACCCCTCCAGGGAAGGTGAATCAAACCCCTCCCTGGGCAACCTCTGCCAGTGACAAATGACCCTTTCTGAAAGAAACTTTTTCCTAATGTCCAGCCTGACCCTCCCCTGGTGGAGCTTGAGGCCATTCCCTCTTGTCCTGTCCCCTGTCCCTTGGGAGAAGAGCCCAGCTCCCTCCTCTCCACAACCTCCTTTCAGGTAGTTGGAGAGAGCAATGAGGTCTCCTCTTCTCCAGGCTAAACACCCCCAACCCTTTTAGATGGTCCCTTCACCCCCACTAACGAACCCAAAGGCTGTGAGACAAGTGCAAGAGAACTCTAAGCCCAGGGAAGCAAAACACAGCTGGAAGGAAGCACCTGAGAGCCAGGGCAGGGAGGAGACGGGTGTTGGCGTTTGAGGACGAGTGCAAATGGGCTCGTTCTGGTTGGAATAATCTGCTTGGTTCTGGAGGTGGTTGATTCCCCTTCCCTGGAGGGGTTTAAGGGACAGGTGGATGAGGTACTGAGGGACATGGGTTAGTGCTTGATGGGAATGGTTGGACTTGATGATCCAGTGGGTCTCTTCCAACCTGGTGATTCTATGATTTGGGGAAAGAGTGCTTAGAACCCGATTCTCCTGTGTTACAGATAAACTCATCGGAGTTCATTGCACCCACGGCTTAAACAGAACCGGCTACCTGGTCTGTCGGTGAGTTGAAGTGCTGGCACTGAAACCAGTGTGACCTGCGCAATCGCAAGGATTTAAAGCTGTTAGAGAAGTTTTTATTAGGGACACTTTTTATTCCCGATTTCGGCAGACCACGTGCTGATTTTCCATTCTGGCCTGTAAAGAGATGCTCTGAAAACTTCCTGGTGACTCTTTTCTTTTTTGAATCGTCACTAACCTCTCCGTGTTCCCATAGTTAATGGTCTAATTGGAGCTTTCTTGCTGATAGGGATGGTTGGACTCGGTGATCCAGTTGGGTCTTTTCCAACCTGGTGATTCTGTGATTTCTTAAGGTACCTGATCGATGTCGAAGGCCTGGAGCCAAACGCTGCCATAGAGTGTACGTATGCAAACCTTCTTCTTGGACAGAGGTGAAATGTTTGCCCCGATCTCGAAGCTTTCGATGTTCAGAGCTCTGGGTTGGCGCTGGGGAACTGACTGCTTGTGCTTTCCTGCTGGGTGGAGCGGGAGCTGGAGGAGGAGATGTTGTGGAGGCTCTGAGAAGGAAATAGGAAGAAGGAATTAAGTTTCTGGCCTGGCTGTGGAGCTGAGCAGGGCTGGTGAGCCTGGGGGCAGCAAATATGGATCAGAAAGTACTGTGCTGCCTGCGTCTCTCGTGTCATGCGAAGGGCAGGATGTTGTGTGGAGTTTCCACTGTGACCGAGTCTGGGCCTGGTGACTGAAGGGGTGGAAGCCCTTCTCGGAGGGGTTGGAGGTCCTTCTCAGAGAGGGGGTCGGAAGCCCTTCTCAGAGAGGGGGTCGGAAGCCCTTCTCGGAGAGGGGGTCGGAAGCCCTTCTGAAGGGTTTCCCTGCTCTGCGGCCCCAACGACTCTGCGTGGAGGGTGTTGTTTTAACTGGGACCTGTCTCTCTGCAGTGTTCAACAGGGCCCGAGGACATCCCATAGAGAGAATCAACTACATCCAAGATCTTCAGAAGAGGTCTCCCCAGAAGTAAGTCTGAGCGTGCTGAGGGAGCATGCATGTCGGATGATGGAGGTTAAAAACAACAGGCACGGAGGAGGAGGGCAGCTGGAGTCCTGGGTTTAACACTCACAGCTTTGCTGTGCTCCCCTTTTCATAGAATCATGGAATGGTTTGTGTTGGAAGGGACCTCAAAGCCCCTTCAATTCCACCCCTGCCATGGACAAGGACACCTCGCGCTGGATCAGGGGCTCCAAGCCCCATCCAGCCTGCCCTTGAACCCCTCCAGGGATGGGGCAGCCACCACTGCTCTGGGCACCCTGGGCCAGGGCCTCCCCACCCTCCCAGCAAACATTTCTTCCTAAGATCTCATCTCAATCTTTCAGCTGAAAACCGGCCCTCTTGTCTTCTCCTTGCCTTCCCTGATCCAGAACCCCTCCCCAGCTCTCCTGCAGCCCCTTTCAGTTCTGGAAGCTGCTCTAATGTCTCCCTGGAGCCTTTTCTAGGCTGAACAACTCCAACTCTCTCAGCCCATCCTCATATGGGAAGTTCTCCAGCCCTCGGATTATCTCCGTGGCCTCCTCTGGATTCATTCCAATAGCTCCATGTCTTTCCTGGCCATGGAGCCAAATGCTGGACGTGGATTTTGGTGGGGGGAGTGCTGCAAAGCAGGGAGGAGTTTAAATGTAAGAGCTGTTGTATCAGTTGGTGAATGGTTTGTGGACACCATTAAGACATCTAGCATTCTTTTTAAGCAGCTGCAGACAAAATAATTTGGACTCGGATCCCTTCAGAGAAAGAGCCAGCGCTGCACCAAACCTTACAGCCACACTTCACCCCCGTCGATGGGATCCAGCTCCCTTTGTGATGCCCAGGTGGGTGTCTGCTGTGTGCCTTGCAGCCAAATAGGCAAAGAATGATAGAATCACCAGGTTGGAAAAAAAACACTGGATCGTCAATCCCAACCATTCCCATCAATCACTAACCCATGTCCCTCAACACCTCAGCCACCCGTCCCTTAAACACCTCCAGGGAAGGGGAATCAATCCCTTCCCTGGGCAGCCTCTGTCACTGACCAATCACCCTTGCCAGGAAATATTTTTTCTTGATGTCCAGCCTGACCCTCCCCTAGTGGAGCTTGAAGCCATTCCCTCTCGTCCTGTCCCCTGTCCCTTGGGAGAAGAGCCCAGCTCCCTCCTCTCCACAACCTCCTCTCAGGGAGTTGCAGAGAGCAATGAGGTCTCCCCTCAGCCTCCTCTTCTCCAGCATAAACACCCCCAGCTCTCTCAGTCGCTCCTCTTCTCCAGTCCCTTCCCCAGCTTCGTTGCTCTTCTCTGGACTCTCTCCAGAGCCTCAACATCCTTCTTGTGCTGAGGGCCCAGAACTGACCCCAGGATTCGAGGTTTAGTCTCCCCAGTGCTGAGTCCAGAGGGAGAAGAACCTCCCTGGCCCTGCTGGCCACACCGTGTCTGATCCAAGCCAAGATGCCCTTGGCCTTCTTGCCCCCCTGGGCCCCTGCTGGCTCCTCTTCAACCCACACCCCCAGGTCCTTCTCCTCCAGGCACTTTCCAGCCAGACTTCTAGTCTGGAACTGCTCAGGGTTGTTGTGCCCCAAGACACTGAACAGGGCTGGACCCAGCACTGAGCCCTGGGGACAATGGTTGGACTTGATGATCCAATGGGTCTCTTCCAACCTGGTTGTTCTATGATTCTATAATTCTATGACACCATTTGGCACTGACCTCTGTGTTTTCTCCCAGCAGGCGAGGTGGTTGGGTGCAGACACTTCCCCCAGCAATGACAGCTGAGGAGCGGTGGCCCCGTGGTCTGGCAGCCAGGAACTGTTGGCTCTCCTCAACTGCTCCCACGTGGCGTTCTGGACTCTCCTATCCCCTGCACAACCCCCGGCTCTACTTGCCCCAGGAAACCCCAGTGACCCACAAACAGCGGCGCCGGCGCTGGAAACCTGCTGGGACGGAGTAGGGAATGCTGTGTGGAGCTAGGTTTGCCCTAAAGGAACATCCTCAGGAGCAACCTCTGCAAAAAAAAAAAAAAAAAGGGCTTTTCTCTGATTTCCTTAATACAGAACTAGAAATAGGACTTGACCCTGATGATTTCCCTTCTTTCCTACACCTGCTGGTGCTGTGGGAGCTCGGAGCCCTGCAGAAGGCGTCTGGCATGATCATAGAATCATAGAACAACCAGGTTGGAAGGGACCCATCAGATCTTCTAGTCCAACCATTCCTATCAAACACTAAACCAAGTCCCTCAGGACCTCATCCACCTGTGCCTTAAACACCTCCAGGGAAGGGGAATCAGCCACCTCCCTGGGCAGCCTATTCCAATGCCCAATGACCCTCTGTGTGAAAAACTTCCTCCTAATCTCCAGTCTAAATCTCCCCTGGCGGAGCTTGAGGCCATTCCCTCTCATCCTGTCCCCCGGCACTTGGGAGAAGAGCCCAGCTCCCTCCTCTCTACAACCTCCCTTAAGGTAGTTGTAGAGAGTAATGAGGTCTCCTCTCAGCCTCCTCTTCTCCAGGATAAGCACCCCCAGCTCTCTCAGACGCTCCTCATAGGGCCTGTTCTCCAGCCCCTTCACCAGCCTCGTGGCTCTTCTCTGGATTCGCTCCAGAGCCTCAACATCCTTCTTGTGCTGAGGGGCCCAGAACTGGATGCAGTATTCAAGGAGCAGCCTCACCAGTGCTGAGTCCAGAGGGAGAATCACCTCCCTGAACCTGTTGATGGGTCCTCCAGGATCCAAGCTGGTGCTGGGGAGCGAGCAGAGTTGGTGTTGAGCGCGATGGAAAGAGGAGGGCTGGTGTTGGAATTCGGGGGAGTTATAGCTGCGAGCGGGTCGGATATGGGACGCGGCCCCTTTAAGAGCCGCGAGCTGGTGTTGACGTTGGGCTGTCTCCGCGCTGCTAAAGGCAGGTGGAGTGGGCGGGGCTTTGAGCAGTGCCCGGATGTTGCTTCTCCTCCCGATTGGCTGCGGGGCGGGAGGCGTGGCCTGCGCGTAGGGAAGAACCCGGAAGCGGCGGCGGGAGGCGGTGAGCGGGGATCCCTCGGGGAGGCTGGTGCGGGAATCGCCCCTCGGGGAGGGCCTGGGGCGGGGCTGCCCTGGGAGGGCTCTGCCCGGGGTCCCGCTGCTCTGTTCTG